>OU342743.1:227141129-227396455 GCA_910589775.1 Avena eriantha | reverse complement strand
ATTCTTTTCATGAACCACACCCGGTGTCACTGCATGTAAGTTCTTTTCATCAACCATAGCTAGAGTCATTGCATGTCTGTTACTTCCATAAACCACACATGGATCCACTAGTGTCATTGCATGTCTGTTCTTTTCATGAACCACACCTAGTGTCATTGCATGTCAGTTCTTTTCATGAACCACACCTAGTGTCATTGCATGCCAGTTCTTTTCATGAACCACATAAGGATCCACCAGTGTCATTGCATGTCTCTTCTTTTCATGAACCACACATAAGGATCCACTAGTGTCATTGCATGTGTGTTCTTCTAACAAACCACATATGGATCCACCAGTGTCATTGCATGTCTGTTCTTTTCATGAACCACAGCTAGAGTCCACCAGTGTCATTGGATGTGTGTTCTTCCCATGAACCACACATGGATCCACCAGTGTCATTGCATGTCTGTTCTTTTCATGAATCTCAACTAGAGTCATTGCATGTCTGTTACTTCCATAAACCACATATGGATCCACCTAGTGTGATTGCATGTCTGTTCCTCTAAAGAAACCACATAAGGATCCACCAGTGTCATTGGATGTGTGTTCTTTTCCTGAACCACACATGGATCCATCAGTGTCATTCCATGTTTGTTCCTCTAAACAAACCACATAAGGATCCACCGGTGTTATTGCATGTCTGTTATATTCATGAACCACACATAAGGATCCACAAGTGTCATTGCATGTCTGTTCTATTCATGAACCACACCCAGTGTCACTACATGTCAGTTATTTTCATGAACCACATAAGGATCTACCAGTGTCATTGGATGTGTGTTCTTCTCATGAACCACACGTGGATCCACCTATGTCATTGCATGTCTGTTCCTGTAAAAAAACCACATAAGGATCCACTAGTGTCATTGCATGTCTGTTCTTTTCATGAAACACACCCAGTGTCATTGCATGTGAGTTCTTCTAAACAAACAACACTAGGTTCCACCAGTGTCATTGCATGTCTGTTCTTTTCATGAACCACAACTAGAGTCCACCAGTTTCATTGGATGTGTGTTCTTCCCATGAACCACACATGGATCTACCAGTGTCATTGCATGTCTATTCTTTTCATGAATCACAGCTAGAGTCATTGCATGTCTGTTACTAACATAAACCACATATAGATCCACCTAGTGTGATTGCATGTCTCTTCCTCTAAACAAACCACATAAGGATCCACCAGTGTCATTGGATGTTTGTTCTTCTCATGAACCACACATGGATCCACCAGAGTCGTTGCATGTTTGTTCCTCTAAACAAACCACATAAGGATCCATCGGTGTCATTGCATGTCTGTTCTTTTCATGAACCGCACATAAGGATCCACCAGTGTCATTGCATGTATGTTCTTTTCATGAACCACACCCAGTGTCATTGCATGTGTGTTCTTTTCATGAACCACAACTAAAGTCATTGCATGTCTGTTATTTTCATGAACCACACTCAGTGTCATTGTATGTATGTTCTTTTCATGTACCACACCCAGTGTCACTGCATGTAAGTTCTTTTCATGAACCATAGCTAGAGTCATTGCATGTCTGTTACTTCCATAAACCACACATGGATCCACCGGTGTCATTGCATGTCTGTTCTTTTCATGAACCACACCTAGTGTCATTGCATGTCAGTTCTTTTCATGAACCACACCCAGTGTCATTGCATGTCAGTTCTTTTCATGAACCACATAAGGATCCACCAGTGTCATTGCATGTTTATTCTTTTCATGAACCACACCCAGTGTCAGTGCATGTGTGTTCTCCTGACAAACCACATAAGGATCCACCAGTGTCATTGCATGTCTATTCTTTTCATGAACCACAGCTAGAGTCCACCGGTGTCATTGGATGTGTGTTCTTCCCATGAACCACACATGGATCCACCAGTGTCATTGCATGTGTCTTCTTTTCGTGAATCACAGCTAGAGTCATTGCATGCCTGTTACTTCCATAAACCACATATGGATCCACCTAGTGTGATTGCATGTCTGTTCCTCTAAACAAACCACATAAGGATCCACTAGTGTCATTGGATGTGTGTTCTTCTCATGAACCACACATGGATCCACCAGTGTCATTGCATGTTTGTTCCTCTAAACAAACCACATAAGGATCCACCGGTGTCATTGCATGTCTGTTCTTTTCATGAACCACACATAAGGATCCACTAGTGTCATTGCATGTCTGTTCTTTTCATGAACCACACCCAGTGTCATTGCATGTGTGTTCTTTTCTTGAACCACATCTAGAGTCATTGCATGTCTGTTCTTTTCATGAACCACACCTAGTGTCATTGCATATATGTTCTTTTCATGAACCACACCCGGTGTCACTGCATGTAAGTTCTTTTCATCAACCATAGCTAGAGTCATTGCATGTCTGTTACTTCCATAAACCACACATGGATCCACTAGTGTCATTGCATGTCTGTTCTTTTCATGAACCACACCTAGTGTCATTGCATGTCAGTTCTTTTCATGAACCACACCAAGTGTCATTGCATGCCAGTTCTTTTCATGAACCACATAAGGATCCACCAGTGTCATTGCATGTCTATTCTTTTCATGAACCACACATAAGGATCCACTAGTGTCATTGCATGTCTGTTCCATGAACCACACCCAGTGTCATTGCATGTGTGTTCTCCTCACAAACCATATATGGATCCACCAGTGTCATTGCATGTCTGTTCTTTTCATGAACCACAGCTAGAGTCCACCAGTGTCATTGGATGTGTGTTCTTCCCATGAACCACACATGGATCCACCAGTGTCATTGCATGTCTGTTCTTTTCATGAATCACAACTAGATCATTGCATGTCTGTTACTTCCATAAACCACATATGGATCCACCTAGTGTGATTGCATGTCTGTTCCTCTAAACAAACCACATAAGGATCCACCAGTGTCATTGGATGTGTGTTCTTCTCCTGAACCACACATGTATCCACCAGTGTCATTCCATGTTTGTTCCTCTAAACAAACCACATAAGGATCCACCGGTGTGATCGCATGTCTGTTCTTTTCATGAACCACACATAAGGATCCACAAGTGTCATTGCATGTCTGTTCTTTTCATGAACCACACCCAGTGTCATTGCCTGTGTGTTCTTTTCATGAACCACAGCTAGAGTTATTGCATGTCTGTTCTTTTCATGTACCACACCCAGTGTAATTGCATGTATGTTCTTTTCATGAACCACACCCGGTGTCACCGCATGTAAGTTCTTTTCATGAACCATAGCTAGAGTCATTGCATGTCTGTTACTTCCATAAACCACACATGGATCCACCAGTGTCATTGCATGTATGTTCTTTTCAGGAACCACACCTAGTGTCATTGGATGTCAGTTCTTTTCATGAACCACACCCAGTGTCATTGCATGTCAGTTCTTTTCATGAACCACATAAGGAGCCACTAGTGTCATTGCATGTATGTTCTTTTCATGAACCACACATAAGGATCCACCAGTGTCCTTGCATGTCTGTTCTTTTCATGAACCACACCCAGTGTCATTGCATGTGTGTTCTCCTGACAAACCACATATGGATCCACCAGTGTCATTGCATGTCTGTTCTTCCCATGAACCACACATGGATCCACTAGTGTCATTGCATGTCTGTTCTTTTCATGAATCACAGCTACAGTCATTGCATGTCTGTTACTTCCATAAACCACATATGGATCCACCTAGTGTGATTGCATGTCTGTTCTTTTCACAAACCACACATGGATACACCAGTGTCATTGCATGGGTAGCCGTTAGATCGAGTCTTCTAGAAGGCACGCCCTAACTCAGTTGTTCTGCTTGACAATTGTTACATACCGTTCGATTGGGGCACTTGGACGATTGGGATGGTCTTCGTGAGAGTGATCCGCGAGTAGGCTGTTCTGCGGCATGATTGGCCACGCTTGCTCTGGACAAACTGGCAACACCGGGCGCTCCCCTGTTGCGAGTGTCACGTCTCACGAGTTCAGTGGGCCACATCCCAGTGTCATGTCCCCATTACTGCTCTTCCTCCCCGTACTTCTCTTCCCTACCCTCAAAGCCACTTTCCCCACTCCACTCCCATCCTGCCGTAGCCGCAAGCCGACGGCGCCTCCATCCCAATCCCCTCTCCGGCAGCCACCCCCTCCCCTCTCGCCATGGGTTCAAGGGGAGACGGCGAGGAAACGCGTCGTGATGACAGGGACGGTGATTTCGATGTGAGTCGTCTCATCTCTATTTCTATCATCTGTGGCCAATTATCTATTTTTTGAGCTAGATCTAATCTGTTTACTCATGCGTGTATGATGTATTAGGCCAACCAGATGATGTATGACTCCGACTATCATGGTTTAGAGGATGAAGACAGTCCTCTGGTATGTGCCCGCTAAATTTATAGCCTTCGAAGGACGAAACGCAGGCAAGAGGTTTCTATGGTGTCAAGGACATCATGCAATGATGCAAGGCGGAAGTTGCGGTGTTGTCAAATGGGTAGATCCAGAGTGGCCCAAATCGATGCAGAAAACGGTGGACAAACTATGGGAAATGACTGTCGAGTTGAAAGAATCCGTATTCAGCTCACTTCTTGACAGTGTTGAGACGAAGCTATGGGAACCAGTTGACACGACCAAGCATAAGCGAGCTCTCAGGTGGGTGCAAGACAAGGTTATCAAAGTCGAGAAGGAGAGGGACGCGGCGTTGGTCCTTAAGGCTAAAGTAGAGCAAGAACTGACTCAAGCAAGGAATGATCTCCACCAGGCCAAAGTCCTGTAGTGCACTACTACGAGTATTGACAAGTGCATGAGGAAAAATGCAGAGAAACAATTGAAGCTATGGAAGGAAGATGCTAAAAGGAAGGAGCAGACAATTTGATCCTTGCTCTCGCAGGAAGATGGATTGGGCCAAGATTAGGAAGATCAAGGAGATGTGTGATAACTAGTTCTATTTAGCTTAAGCTCCGTGCCTTTTTAAGTTGTAATATTTTTTCTCATTGACCTAGCGGTCAGAACTATTGGTCCCGGATTCCAGGGAGGAAAAAAACTGCTCTAACCCCGCATTACTTCTTTTGTCTGACCCCGCATTACTTCTTTTGTCTGACCATCGCTTCCTCCTCCTCGTGTACAAATAGGAGGCGCCACAGCGTGTTGCTTCGTCGTCCATCCCCTCGTCCTCTCCAATCTCCACCGCGCCGCCATGGAGATGCCTGATCTAAACTTGTACGAGGCGGTGATGTTCGCGAACTTCGACATCCTTGCGCCGCCAGCCACGAAGGTGCCCCATGGATGGCGCATCAGCTCTGCGGGGGTGCCGGTGGCTCCGCTACCTGGCCAAGCCGAGATGGAGATCGAAATCACGGCGCGCCGCCGCTAGATGCCCGCGTGGAAGAGGGCGCTGCCTCGGTACACGGAAGCCAGCCCATACTGGTCGGCGCTGTTCAAGAAGGAGCGGAATGCCAAGATTGGCAACTGCATCGTTGACGGGCGCGTGGTGCACCGGGATCTCCGCAACCGAGAAGGGCGGGAGAGGTTCTGGTCCGTCCCTGGACGGACCAAGTACACCGTCATCGCCGCCGCTCGACACGAAGAGGTGCTCCGTCTCGCGAACAATGCGGACATCGTGGAGGTCCCGTCCGACAGCGACGAGGAAGCCGACGGCTCGGAGGACAGCGGCAACGGAAGTGAAATTGTTGACTAGTGGTTGAATTAATGTAGGATGTGAAATCGCACCTTTGTTTAGAAGAATTTGTGGTTGAAGTAATGAAATGCCTCGATTTAGATCTCTGTCTCGATTAATTTGTGGAAGAATTTGTGATTTAGATCAATTTCTGCCTCGATTTAGATCTTTGTCCTGGATTGGGAACGTGACCCTGGACCAAAGACACCTTTTCTACTAGTGTATTCTGACATTGGTGGTTTGTTTAAACGTAATCTACGTGGATTGTGCCGCATGCAAATGGCACAACCACAATTTATAAAGTGGAAGCACGTACACCCGGTTACTGGAGATCCGGGAGCTTCGCCAGATGCAGGGGATGCAGGAGCAGAGAGGCGGTGAGATAGATGGGCTCAAGATTAGGCCAGAAAGTGGTACCCATTTCCTCCTCATCTGGGCATTATCGGTGAGAACATTGCTGTTTATGTTGCCACGTCGTTGTGCAGCATCTGAAATAAGTTGCTGCTTCGTGGAGTGTGGCAGCTTAAATAATTTATTTCGGTGCCACTTACATTCCGTCGTATTTGGAGACCTCCTGCCCCTCAGCAATCGTGGAACCGGTGGATCCTTGTTTTCAGATAGCAGTGGCACAATCACAATTTCAGATTCAACTATTGACTCGGGTGTTTCCAAACCCTAAGCCGCGCTACATTTTACTCAGAGAACGTGGGTAGATTGTTTCGCCCAACAACGTGCCACACGCAGAGCTCCAGAATTTAACAGAATTACATATATAGGTTCAAGTTCAACACATTACTATGCATCTTCATTGCTAGCAGCCTTCTTCCGTAGCCTGGGTGCCAAGCCTTCACATCCACTGGCTTCTTCATTTCCTGCTTTCTTCCTCTTCCTCGGTGCCAATTTTCTTAGCTTCACGTACTCTGCATCGCCGGGAAAATGGGCACCAGAATCGTGTCCAGCATCATCTTTCCACTCGTTTTTAATTTCTTCGGGCAGCAAAATGACTGACCCGGCAGTCATGTTTCTAACCTTGCGGTGCTTCCTGTCAAAGAAACAAGACTGTTGCATAACTGCCCAATATCTATAGAGTAAATAAAACAAAAATTACAATTCAGCACAAACATGTGAACCCCAAGCGACCTTTGCTTACCAGGAGCTAATTGGGTTCGAGCAACCACCCTGTCCAAGAATAGAAGGGTGACTCCCAGTTGTAGCAGCTTCCACATCCAGTACATCACAATTCAGCTCAAACATACAATTTGAAGCATACCTTTTCATCAACCCAATTAGCTGACTGTCACACGTTATAGGAACCATGATGCCACGTTCATCCATGAAGCTGAACTTTGCAGTCTACTTCGGCCATACTTCAACATGATTACACAGAGCAGCAACCATACCAGATATAGTGCAGATCTGCGCAGGCGCTTCTTCCATCGTGAAATAATGGCTTTCATACCACTTGCCCTTGGAGTCGTACATGTAGAGGACTACCGTAACCAGGTAAGGGGGGTCCGCGTAGATCCCACTTGACAAAAAACTGTGGACAAAATATGTTTGTCAGCGTTGGGCTAACGAACAATTTGAGGTTCAGTAGCCAGCTAGCAGTTGTAATTAGTGCGAATAGCAAAGAAAAGGGTAGCTCACCTAGGATCTGCCATCCTCCGAGCTGCTCGGCTCATCGGCGGCAGAGGAGGGCTAGAGCCTCGCAACGACGGCTACGGCATGCGCCATTGGAGCTCGGGATCAGCGACTGGGCGCAGCAACTGGGCGCAGCAACTTGGCACCGGAAGTCAAATGTCAGAAGGGATCGTCCTGCCTTCCGACGCCGCTGGTGCTAGGGAAAGCTGGGAATGGATTTGTGAAATTGGTCAACGCATCTAATCCACTTAGCTGCTCGATTTGCCTAAGAGGTTGCCGCGCTGGTGCCCGTGTCACGGACAGATGACCGACATGCGGGTCCCGACCATCTACTTCACAGGGCAGTTTAACGGAATGTTTGAATTTGGTAGGGGTGAGATGAGTGTGCCTCGAAATGGCCCCTCTCAGTTGGTGCATAAAGATAGAAGATGGAGACTCAACATAAAAGTAAAAAGAAAGGCCCTTGATAAGAGGGAAGCAGGGATTTCAAGTTTAATAAAGAGCTTCCAAACAATATGGTACTTATTAGCTTTCACCTCTCATTGCCCCTATCAGAAACATATTTAGATGATTAAGGTTAAAGTGAACAAATATGAGGATATGCTTGCCAAGTTATAAGCCAAAAATCGCATGCCCCTTGCCTACGAGTCCCGAACCTCATGCTACTCAACTTTAGTCACATGTAAGTTCTTGTAATTGTAAGTACATGTGTATCATGGAGAACCACCAACGGGGTACCCCTTGCCCCATGATACAAGAGCTATCCCATATCAAAATGACAAGGCAGCAGACAATGAGCATCTCAGCGATCTTTTTATTTGCTATTTGCATAGGTTTTCATTGAGGATGCTTCATAGAATGCTCACTATGATTATGCTGCAAATTTTCCACCATGATTAGGCATGGCTTAGAATAGCCGCCCATGCGTTTATCTAACACACATACAAACTCCATGAGCTTACAAGCTCCCCTATTATTTCACACCATCGGGATCCATAAACAAAAGGACATGATATCAACTGAATAAATAGTGCAATGTTGAAAGCGTTCCCCATGACATCATGGTTCTGCTAATTCTCAACTTATAAAGTGCAAGCATATACGCAACATAGATGGACACAATGGTTCAAGTTTATTAAGTGCAAGAAAGTAAAGTGTGCCATCAAGTTCATGAGAGCTTTAATCACTAATTTTCACATAACAAGTTTAATTTGGAAGGTAGATAAAAGATGAATATACTTGGAATAGTGTAAAACACCATGCATAGGAATTTATAGTGGACTCTATGGAATAACTTGGTTTTCTTGGGAGTTGGATACATGAGTGGAGCTCATACTTGGTACATGTGGAGGCTAGCAAAAGACTGGGAGCGACCAACTAAGAGAGCACTAATGGCCATAATAATGCAAAGCAACAAAACATTATTAATTAAAGCATAAAGTGATATTACAAGTCAAAAAACTAAATGATCATAGAGGCTAAGTTGACTTGTTCATAGTCTTAACATGGTGTAAGCATGTGCCAAGTAACCCAAATAAAGCATCGAAGGAGAATACCACAATATTATGCTTTTGTATGCTAAAACAACACATGATTATTTCAAGGCACATTATTGAATCTCAATTGTTTTGGAACAATTCATTCTACCGCAATAATTACTAAGCATAAAGTCAAAGAAATATCAAACATGACATGATAAAGTCTAGGCCATAGTCAAAACAAAACTCCTTTTGTACCACTTATAAGCATGAACTTTCCTACTCTTTTCCAATCACCAATCAACTTATTTTAAATATCATATGAATGCAGGGGTCCAACCAATTTATTTAAGCAAACTAAAACAAAAGAAAACTAAAAGCGAAAACGAAGACGCTCCAAGAACAACACAATTGTGCATGAAACAATAAAAATGAAGTGTTTTGGAAGAAAACCTGAGATTTTTATTGATGCAGAAGGGGATGCCTTGGGCATCCCCAAACTTTGACGCTTGTACTTCTTGAATATTTCTTGGGGTGACATGGGTGGCATCCCCAAGCTTGAGCTTTTGTCCATACTTCATCACATTATTCTTCCCCTACACTTGAAAATTTCCTTCATACAAAACTTCACACATCCTCATTAGCAAGCTTAGTGTATTCAAGATAATAGGTCCTTTGGTTTAATTTCCTCATAAGTAAAACTTCCATTAAAACACAAGCTACTGTACAATTCCTTCTAGAAGCTCAAGTGATCAAAGAGAAAGAGATTAAGGCCGACTTCTTTTTAGCTTATAGAACAGATTCTAGGCCCAGAATCGCATAAGTCCAAAAGAATGAGTCTAATTCTGCCCAGCTTTTTTCCACGAGAATCACAGATAACACCTAAAATCAGAATCGGCCTTGCACCTTCTTCTGAGGAGATTCCCGAGCTTCTGTCGTTTAGGACGAAACGGTATCCACAGCTGCCCCTATTGTTGGTTCTATTTACATCGCAATGCCACGACATATAATAATTGGAGAAGTAAAAAATGCTTCTCTCGCACGCAGAGAAGGGAGTCCCTGCGCCACCGCCGCCACCGCCTCCCGCCTCCCGCCACCGTTGAGCCGGCGCCAACTTGCTGGTCCGTCGCCGACGGCCGCCACCGCCGCCTCCCGCCGCCACCGCTGTTGAGCCCGCCCTCAACTTGCTGGTCCGTTGCTGATGGCCGCCACCGGCAGGCGCTGCCCCACCTGCAACCTCGTCCGCCGCCTAGATGCCCGCGCCTGACGGGACGGTCGCCAAGGACCACAACTGCCAGCGCGTCCTCCCTCGTGTCTTCCATCTCAAGCTTAAGCATGTGTGCGTGGAGCAGGTGGTGGATGCGATGGTGACCCGCGTAGAGCTTCTACCAAGGTCGAGCGTGCGTGGAACAGGTTCTGCTAGCACCCGTTTCTACTAGTACAAGTTAATGTTGATACAGGTTCCAAATTCCAAAAAAATGTATACTAAAAACAAGCCAAAACAGTTTCTGCTAGTACAGTTTCTTTATTCATTTTTAGCTCATTATATACTCCCTCCGACCCAATTTAGTTGACTTACATTTGTCTAGATTCAATTGTATCTAGACATGATTTAGTATTATAAGATAAATTTGTAGCTTAAAAAATTTGAGTCAATTAATTTGGGTGGGAGAGAGTACTATAAACAAGCATATATAGGGTACTATCCACTTATTTAGATCACATATGAAATTTAGGGGCGTTAGCAACATTTCACCACTCAACGTATCAAATAAGCCAAATGTCTAGAAGCCAAAAAGAATGGAAGGAACATGATTCTACAATATGGTCCCCACCACAGCTTCTTCCCACAATTTTCCAAAAGCTAGCTTCTCTACAATCACAAGCTGAAAAGAAGGGGGTCTAAGAGGCAAATGCAAATAATAGCAGGAATCTATCAAAATAGACCAGCAGGTAAAAACCAATATTTTCGAAGACCTTATGTTGCTTAAATCGAAATGTTCTGAACTAACGAAAGTTAGATAAAACCCTGGGGCATAAGCACAAACAATTATAGCTCAATCCGGCGTTTAGATATTTTTCATGATTTTTTACAGTGAAGCACAAAAATCTGTTTCAGGACAGCAACTTTCCCAAGTCTTACTTCTATCTCATTAAAGGTTATTCTTGGCACAAAAACCACACAAAAAGGATAAGGAGAGGTTATTACAGAGGTAATAACTTCCAAGACTCAACAAAATAAAAACTTACTGAATAGAAATTTGGGTTATCTCCCAATAGTGCTTTTCTTTAATGCCTTTGAGCTAGGCATAGGAAGCAAGTTTCAAGTATTCTCAAATGAAGAAGCATTAAGACCAAATTTTGTTTGAATAGGAGAGGAAAAAGGTGTCTTCTTTCTCTTCCTAGGGAAGTATTATATACCTTTCTTGAGTGGGAGTTGATATTTAATGGTGCCTTCCTTCATATCAATAATAGCACCAACTGTGCTAAGAAAAGGTCTTCCCAAAGTAATAGGACAAGAAGCATTACATTCAACATCCAAAACATAGAAATCAACGGGGACATAGGTATTGTTAACCATAATAAGAACACCATTAATACTCCCCATGAGTTTCTTTTTAGCATTATCATCAAGTTGGACATCTAAATAACAATCTTCCATTGGTGGTAAATCAAGCATTTCATAAATCCTTCTAGGCATAATAGAGACACTAGTATCAAGATCACATAAAGCTTTGAGATCAAAATCATTCACTTTCATATTAATGATGGGTTCCCAACCATCTTCTAATTTCCTAGGAATCGAAGCTTTATGTTTCAACTTTTCTTCTTTAATCTTTATGAGAGCATCTGTAATGTGTTTTGTAAAGGCCATATTCATAGCACTAGCATTAGGACTTAATACCACGGGCCATTTGTGACGTGTGTGCCTGGCCCCTTCTTCTTTCTAGCGATAGCAGCACTAGTACCCGTGGTGGCGGCGCCCTTCTTCTTGGCCGCAACAGTGGCAGCCGTAGATCTAGCGGCGGAAGCACCTTTCTTCTTCCCCATCTGTCGCTTGCGGTGGAAGCGCAGAAAGTAGCTGGGAAAGTGCGAAGACCGTCCAGCGCCGCAAGAGGATGCAAGCAACGGAGAAGAAAGGAGCAGCAATGGAAACAGAGCGCGAGGAAGAAGATGAGTTGTGGGGAAATTACCGCACATCAGATCTCTACTTAACCTCATCGAAGATGCCATCCAACAACCAGGAGGAAACCAACCAGACACGTGGCACAAATCAATGTCGACGCGTGGCAGAGTAAACCAAGAACCGTCGCTCCACTCCCCCATTACGCGTGATAATCAAGGAGGCACAGTTAAAACAAAGATTATGCACGCCTGGTCAAATCCAAGTCAGAAAATGGGACCCACTTTTCGTCATGTCCCGTCAAAATCACTCACGCGGGCAGCTGAGCTCATCCCATTGTCAGCACTGACGTCATTAAGCTCAAGCAGGAACATCTTTTGACTACTCTAGTCCTTACTCGAGTCTTCAACTCGACCAAGCACTCATGGGCTACTCCTAACAGGAGCGCTGGCCACGTACCCGATGAACTTTATAGATCTCCAAGCATTATGAGAATGTATTTTTCTCTCACAACCCCTTCACTCGAATCAATGATTCGACTATGGACTAAGGGTTACTCCCATAGGGAGCGCTAAAAGCATATTCGGCTGGAACAAGCAAAAGACGACAGCAGTCGCAAAATATCTATAGTCCCCACTCGAGTCTACGACTCAAATAGGCACTTGGGGGCTACTCCCATAGGGAGCGCTGGTCGTGCACCCTATGATTTTTATTATACATAACTGTGTGTTGACTACGTCCACACTCAAAAGCTTTGGCGACTCCACCTCATATTTTCCCTACAAGAGACTGCGTCTCCTGGGCCACCCGAATCATCTCCATGATGAAAACAAATTCAGATGCTACGCTTGCAACGTGAAGATAAGACCTGAAGAAGGCCTGGCAACGCACCTACTACGCTCTACCAGAAATAATCCATGCCTGCAGGCACGATGAAATAAGCCTTGACGGATGCGTCGAGTGCTCACACTTATACACTAGGATTCGACTCTATAAGACCTCCGCGGCCTGAGTCGAATTAAGCCATCACTTTACCAAATTCGAGTCTGGGGACTCAAGTTTGAGTAGATTGCATTGTTTTTCCCTAAGGCAGTTAACTAATCCCGATACATCGGATGAATCAGGCACGTATATCGATAATCCCTATGATACAAATTAGATCACTCGAGAAACACGCTCGACTGTGCACTCAAAGTCTTCATAAGTCTCCACTCGAATCTGCGATTCAACCGGACACTCGGGGGCTACTGACATGGGCATACCTTACAGGTACTCGAGTTTGGCATATACGGTCCAGTCTAGCAGAAGCCCACGAGGTTACCAGGGACCAATCAAGATTCGGGTGACCAAAGGAGACTCCGACTGCTTGCAGCACACGGCAAACTAAAGATAGAAGTTTAAAGGGAAACCCTAACTTGTAACCGACTCGGCCTGCTATATTGAGACCTAGACTATATATAAAGGCTAGGAGGGGTGGCTAGGAGGACAATCACAACCCTAGTTTCCACACCATCGCCAGATTGCATCTACACACCCCCTGTAACTTTCGACTCCCTTGATAATTCCAAGAGCAGACAAGTAGGAGTAGGGTCCTCTACGAGGCTTGAACCTGGGTAAACCTTGCGTCTCTGTGTGCTTGTTTGCTAGCCGATCGATGCCTCCAGCGCTCCCACTTCCTCGAACCTAAGTCCATCTACGATGGGCATTGATGAGTTAACCCCTCATCACTTATTATTTTAGATGATGAGCACAAGGAGAGAAACTCGTGCTCGTGCCGCTGCTAGTGCTTCCCGGGCTGCCGCTCAAGAACATATGGGGATACGGTTTAGGGCTAAGCTCCAACGTGATCGCTTCAACGAGATCAAGAACCAATAAGTGAAGACAACCAAGTGGGCTTGCCCCATTATATTTAATCAACTCGGTATTTCTAATGCTTCAATTTACATTGCAATAGGGTTGGCCTGCAAAACTTTGTATTCAATGATGTGCCTACTTATCGCTGGTTAACTCTTGAATTTCTAAGTTCTGTGCAAAGCACCGTTAAGGCATGGCATGGAGAGGACATGATTTCTTTCTGACTTATGAACAACAATTATGCTTTATCACTAGATGAATGGTGCACATGTTTTAATTTTCCAAACAATGATGCTAATGCCTTACGTGCATCCTCTACTGGCTTATACCCTTCCTCGGAACTTTATTATAATGGAATGAGTTTCACTTCTAGAGTAAGCAAGGGGAAGAATATTCAACATCCTGCAATTCACTGTTTGTTCTATGTTATTGCTAACACCTTGTAGGAACGAAATGAGTTCACGAGACTTAATGAGGAGGACATCTTAGTCCTTGCAAAAGCTGCTTTCAACAACATCGACTTGTCACTCAACTTGGGTGCTATTCTTGTGAGCTACCTAGAGTACCAATCCGCCCAAAGCCAAGGACCAATCACAGGTGGAGACGTCAGCACTATGCTTGCCATTGCCCTAGGCATCGACCTAGGTGAGTTGCAACCAGTGAAAGGTGTGCGACGTGTTGGTTTCTCTACTTTAAAAGCTTGTGTAATGCTCACTAGGAGAGGTGGTGTTTATTACTTGCATATTGCTGGAGCTCGGCGTCTCTACCCCCGCTCCTTTACCTAATGGTTTTTTCTCTATCGAGGAAAGATGTTTGCTATATGACTTGCAGGTTGAGCAACACCAACCCAAGGAGGAGATTCCATATGAGGTTGTGGACCAAGAAGAGGAGCAAGAAGTTCCTTATCAAGAGGAGCAACCACCAACTCGGTTCACTACATACGAAGACTTCCAATAACTTGGAGGAACTGTGGAGAGGATGCATAACCTCTCCTTGAACCTCCGAGAAACAAATAGTAATCTATCAACTCAATTTGTAAACTGGAGTTACGACTTTTTCCCGCCACCACAATGATTTGAAGGGCTTGCAAAAGCCTAATCTTGGGGAAGTTTTCTCATTATCTTTATTTGGCGTTCATTTGCTTTTATTTATTTCGATGTCATGTTTTTAATTCGAATTTATAAGCACTCGTATTGGTTTCCCCAACACTTTATCTTTAGTTATTTCTATTTGTTTGCGAGACTTTCTAGCCGATCTTTGCCGCCAATTTTCTATTCTTTAATTCCATCTCTTAAAAACAACAAAAAGATTTTTTCCATTTATCTTTATTTTCCCTCTTCTGTCCTTTCTATTCTCCTTGTGGCTTTCACATATTTGCAGGAGAGTGATCGACTTTGAGTTTCCAAGAAGCAAATCAAAAGGGAAGAGATAAGTGGAACCAATCATGAGAGGTATGTCTTAAGATCTCCACTTTTGAAGTTTGAGAAACACATGCTAGTTAGTATTAAATGTTAAGATATTATATTGGTGGAGCGAGTCTTTATATTGTAGTAAAATTTTGTTTGCATCGGTATTTAGTTGGGTACATTTTGTTCTAGCTCTTGTAGTTAACCAAGTCTTGCCTAAAAATTTGCTAAACAATTGTAATAAGAAAAAGTCTCACAATTGAAGGCTTGGGTGTTGTAGTGTTTAGTCTTGAAGGCTTAATTCTAGAGACACTCAACACCATAGAAAATAATGATTGACTTGATAGCTCTCTTTAAAAGGATTTGTTCAATTGAATTAATGTTTACTGTTTTTGTGAGCATGCAAAAGTTTGACTTGTGAATCATAAGAATGATATAGCTTTATGCATGTTAAACTTCATGGGATGCCAACAACTCCACTAGCCTACAAACAATCTTCATGGAGAAAACTCCTAGATTTTGGCTATGCGTTGATTAAACATATGTAGCAGCAATGATATACTGAGTAAGATTCTTGGCAATCTCGGGTAGCTATGTTCATGATGGAATCACTCCTCTGGCTGAAATGAGTAATCATTGTGCAAAAGGAACAAAAACCTTGGTGATTCCACGAGTGTCCTTCATAGCACGATAAACTAATTAAATTTTTGGGCATGCTCTCAACTACTTAAGAACTGAAATTCTTGAAGGATAATGAATAGAAAAGTAGTGCTTGAAAAGTCTTGACTTATTGATGTGGGAGAATTGAGATACTCTAGTGTATATGTTTTTCATGACAACTCTCACGCTCCCAATTTTACATGATTATACTTTATTGTTCAAAGGCAAGCCTATGAGTTGATTACATGACATGGAATAAAGTTTACTCATTTGAATCCTCCATGTTAACAATAATTTTGTTGCGCTATAAGGATGCATAAAAACCCGCATGATATGCTTGACATTACTCTATCTATGCTAAAGTTTTCAGATTTATAAAGTGGAGGAAACATGAGACTACCAATCATGAGTAAGATCATCATCTCGTTATTTCAGTTTAAATGCTGAGTTCCTTTTTGATTTTGGTTTTCTTGCTCAAGGACGATCAAGTTTAAGCTTGGGGAGATTGATGGCTGTGAAATATAGCCATCTATGTCCATATTTAAACTAGATATTATTCATATTTTCGATGAAATATCTCTCTAAACCCTGCCACTAATGCCTAATGATCAAAGGGGTATGCAATACTTTCTTTCTATTTTTCCCTGCGCAGATAATGACATTTGATGATGGGAATCACAACATTAAAGTCAAAGATACGAGATTTCCAACAACCTAAAGAAACCAGGGGTCGTGAAGTGGAGACAGATGCTTTAATGACCAACTATACGGCGGGAATAAAATTCCAGCCGTATAGTTCCGGTCAGTTACCATCGACACCGCTAGGTCAAACAAAATAACTTTTGTGAAGGGACCCCTATATAAAGAGGCTTTGAGCGATGAGAAACAGCCTGGCCAGACACCCCCAGAACTCCAGAAACCTACATCCACAACACCGAAGAGCCGCCAGAGGAATAGACTTATATCTAATCTCCAAACCCTTCTCCACCACCATAGCCATATTCCACCACTTGTAATAGTAGATCTCCTCTTTGATTGGCGACATTGTAAGACTATTTGCTATCAATCTCATGGTTTCCATTGCAATGTTTATGATTGTTGATCTCATCTCTATGTGTGAGTAATTCTCTTTGGGCTAAGGGCTTCGTTCCTAGCCATGTAGCTTTTATGCATGTTATTTATCATAGATGGGATCATGTATTAGTTTGTATGACATGATGATTATTGTATCCTCTCTTGCCTCAATCCAAGGACATGTCAGGTACCCAAGACCCTGAGGATTGAGCCAGGTATAGGGAGTATGAGTAATGACTAATCTGCAGGTTGGGAACCCTAGTGACAGAAGAGGTAGTACGGCTAAATGTGAGGGATTTACTTGGGATTAGCGGTGATGTCACTATGCATATCATTAGTTCTCTTTCTTCTATGGATGATACTAGTAGGTTATTGTTATAAGCGGTTGCGGAGGTAATAGCAATTATTAATGCATTGCCCACATATAATTATCTTGCTCTAACAATTACATGCATACTTTATTATTATCTTTTATTCCCATCAGATGTTTTGCACAGCTACAGGTGAAACTGAAAGCCCTATGCCCTCTCTCTCATCATCGACAACAACAAAAGATAACAAACTCTTGGTCCCGTAAAACACAAAAAGAATTCTAAAACTCCTGAAAGAAAAAGGTCCATTAAAGTAACTTCACTATGCTTTTTGCTTCCTGAGGATTCGATAACCTAGGTCTACTAGGGAAAAAGAGCTACACTACATCCGTAATCCGGATCAAAGGTATCACCTACTACTGTTCTTGCATGTTAATATTGTGACCTTTCACTATTGTGGCATGTTATTGCTCTAAGCTGTTATTGTTCTGGCCTATTACTGTGCTGGCTTGCGGCTGTTCTGGCCTACTAGTGTTCTGGCCAGTTATTGTTATGGCATGCTATTGTTCTAGCCTATTACTATTACTAGTTTCCACCCGTGGGTCGGCCATTGCGTTTACGGTATTTTACAGTTTTGTACTTTCTGAAGACCATGCCAATATCATAAAAGGTGTATAATTAGCGAGCATCTTTTACTATTCATCGTCGGCCCAATACAAGACGGGCCAATAACAAAGCCTGACATTGTTTCCTAATCGACCTGGCTAGCGCAGTTATGGTACCACCTACTGCCATGTGTGGACATCATCAACTGAATGCTTACATGGCCTATACGAGTTATCTAGATATTCCATCAGCTGCACACTTCTTAAAATTATTACATATTATCAACTGAAGGGAAATAAAATTCGGCATTTCAGTTGACAATCGAGTTGATAGTAGAGTCCTCAATTTGCTTTCTCAATCTATCACCGGCATCTCCCTTTGAGTGTGACAACTACATTGGGAAACCACCTTGAGGCATGATCTTGCAACCCCCCATTTGGTGGCGATAGCAATAATTGCAGTATGAAACTAAGCAATAACAAGTTAATACATCAAACAAGACAAACTACTCATTTGACTGATATGATAGGTGCTATGAATTGGATTTTACTACTGGTCAATGGTTCAATTATTGACCAACACGTCAAACAAACAGGACAAGCGAGCACGCATTAGAGAAGTGTGCCTACCGTGAAACAAGCAATCAAAAACCGTGTGTGGCTTAGAATTTCAGAAGATATAAACTAGCCAGGTCATTTCAACAAATATATATGGAAGCAGTTGTATACCCTAGATTTCAAGAGACGTTGGGTGACTTGGAATTTGCGCTGAGCTACACAATGGCATGAAGTTACTATTGTAGCTAAGAATGAACCAGATAAAAATTATAATTGCATCATACGAGCACTTGTAGAGCAGGAATGCAAACTACGAATTAACTATATAGTAGAGGATAGTTATGTCATTGCTAAGGACGAACCAAAACCTGATATGAGATATAATGGCGTCGCTTATGAACCTGTAGAACAGGACAAACAAGCATTATACAAGTGTGCCTACAATGAAATGAGCAATCAAACAAAGTGTTTCTTAGAATTTCAGCAAATATAAACTAGCCAGGTCATTTTAGGAAATATATATGGAAGCAGCGGTATCTCTCCTGGAATGCAAGAGACGTTGGGTGACTCGGAATTTGCGGTGAGCTACACAATGGCGTGCAGTTACTGTCGTAGCTAAAAATGAACTAGATTGAAATTATAACTACATCATACGAGATCATGTAGAGCAGGAATGTAAGTAGAGAATAGTTATGTCGGTGCTTAGGACGAACTAGCACTAGATACGAAATATATAATGGCATCGCTGGTGAACCTGTAGAAGAGGTTGTGCAAACCGACATGTTTAGTGTTCCCGTTTTGAGCTCTACGCAAAGAAAAAGAAAATAGTGAGTGTTGCAACTTTTTAAGAACCAAATGGCATCAAAAAACTTATAGTCAAACTATTACGAATAGTTTGAACGGGTACTACAAGATAGTAGAACGATGCCAGGGATGAAATAATAGTAGAAACTTAGCTCAAGACGAAGTAGATAGATTCAGTAACTATGGGCAGGGAATTGACACTAATATTTTCCACCGATTTTACATTTTGCAAGAACTACACAATAGCATGCAATTACTATTGTACAGAGTAGATAAGAACATGTGAATGAAAAAATAACAAACATGTGCATGACTTGAAATTTGTAGAGTAGCGAATGCAAACCAAAATGTCTAAGGACCTTGTATGTAGCACGAAGAACATGCGTGCCTAGTGACTTGTATGTACTAGCACGATTACAAAAATACAGTTCACTACGATAGGGTTAAACCTGCTATACTACTGACAAACAAAAAAGGGGTTGGAGATTTAGTTACCTTGATCGGAGAGGCGTATAAGCATCGTCGGTACCATGCGGGTGATGTCTAGTTCACCGAGGGTGTTGCGGTTGCGGTTGCGGTGGCTGTTGGCGTCGGGGAAGCTGATCTTAGATGGTTAATGATGGCTTGAGCGAGGTGGACGAGAGCATCACTGAGGCAGATTCGATGCATTGAACGGCGACGGCCGTCCAGCTGGTCTAGAGCGGTAGACATGGAACTCCTTGAACTAGATCATGTCCAGTGGACACCGATCAAGCGGATCCGGTAGGGTTGGGTAGCTTTCGGTGGTGGGGAAGCAGAGCTTGGGCGGTCGATGATGCCATCGGCATGGTGAATGACATTGTAGCTTCGGTGCAGTGGCAGAGAGACCCGGTGAACTAGATCCAGTGGGTGAGCGTTGGTGAATCGGCTCTGCGGCGGTGCATGAGATCGTAGCTCAAGCCGGTGTGCACGATGGTCGTGGATGGGATAGAGGAGCTTGGGATTTTTTGGAGGGCCGACAAGAAAAAATGGGAGAATCAGGACCATAGAGGTGAACAAAAAAATAATTAAGATAGTGCCCCGAGATACCGACTTTAGCATGCCCATTTGTCGTATGAATAATGGGTAGAACAGGAATTTTAAATTCTAAAGTTTTTAAAACGGAAGGGTGCAAAATTCTTCAAGGTTGGTGTGTGGATTTGCTGCTCAATTGAGATTTTGAATTTGGCTAGTGCCCATCTAATAATAATATAAAAATGGTACTCCTTCGATAGGAGATTTTGGCTCAAAGTTTTTGAAATGGTGGGGTGGGAAATGCTTTAAGGTTGGTGGGTGATTTTACTGCTCGATTGAGATTTTGAATTTGGCTAGCATACATCTACTAATAAAAAAGTTAGTAGACCATATGCTATCTGTCCAGGAATTCAAGGCCGAGAGTCACATCAACTGATCATCCATAACCATATTTTTCACAGAAACTTGGATACCTTCGATTCACACAGCGTAGATGGTAAATTTTTCTGCTTGACTGAGATTATAAATTTTGCTAACGTCCAAGTCATGGGGGATTTTGCCTCAAAATGTTTGAAACGGAGGGGCGCAAAATACTTTGGGGTTAGTGGGTTATTTTGACCCTTGATTACAATTTTGAATTTAGCTGCCGGCCAAGTTTTATTACTAGAAAAAAGGTTGTGTAGACCATATGCCATCTGTTTAGGAATTTAAGGCGAGAGGCACATCAACTGATGCCTTTGATTCAAATGGTTTAGGTGGTAGGTTTTGGCGGTCGATTGGAGATTTTCCAAATAATTAAAAAATAGGTCGTTCTCCCTCTATTTTATGGATCCAATTCGGGGAGAGTGATTATCTACCATGTGTATGAAAATGCAGATCTCCTATACAAGAATGTTTGTTTAACATAACAACAAAAAAATGTCTGAAGTAGCTCTGATTCAAGAATGTAGTTCCATTTATCACAACGCATGTGAAAATGGTGTGCAACCAAGGTCTACTAATTATTTAGGTGTTGGCACAAACTCTTCTACAAGAAGCACTAACTAAATGGTAGTACTAATTCAGATCAAATAAAAAGCCTGCTGCAAAACAAATACTACTGTATACTATCAAAACACAAACACCAGCTACGAGTATATGTAGATCACATAAAACAAGGTTTCAACACACATACACTACTATATAGAGAACACCATTTCATCATATAAAACAATGTTTCATCAGACACACATAGTCCCCCAAAACTAACAGACTGCTCTAATATTCCATCCCCTACCGTTGTGACTGCAACACAAACAAAGGTGCCACCACAGTTCCATCAGCTACCAAAACAAACAAACATCACACTGTATCTCCAGATAACACAACCTGGGCTAACACATGCTTTTCCAAACAAGCCTTCCATGTTAATCTGAGTGTTATTTTCATCTCTTTGATGTTGTAATCTAAATCAGCTGGGTTGCTGACATGAATTCTTTTTCGTTTCTTTGATTTAGCACTCCGAATCACGTCGGTTGCTGAAAGAAATGAACAAAATGATTAGCAAAATCATAGGTGTACAAAAATGCAAGGGTTGCATATGAATGACTGCACTAACCAGGTGTCATTAAGTAGGGATGTAAAGTACACCAACATTTATGAGATATGAACTTCTTAGACTTCATGTTGCTGATATCTAATTCAAATACTCCCTCCTTCGCCTATTAACCACCATTTATCTATCCTCAAATGCGCAGAGTAACCTTACTACATCTTTCCCGCCATATGGCCATGATTTCTCATGGACAAGGAGATATCCAACTCAACCTTTATATGAGGCACCCAAGCTTCCCATTTGCATGTTGATGACCTTTATATGATCACCCATGTGTTTAGAGTGAAGTCTCTTAAAACCACAAGGGCAACATCTCCATTATGCCCCTTAGCGATGACAAAATTGTGTCTAGAAATATCATGTGTCTCATGTGGGCACTCAATATAACATAGTTTTGTTGTCACGTTGTCGAAGGCAATTTTATATCTAGACTTAATTGTTGGCCTGTACAAAATGTCCCCTATGAGAGTTGAAGGCCTTCAATCAATCTTAGCCAGCATCTCAGTAGGTTCAATCCTGTCCTCCAATTTTCCTAACTCTGATGAGTACCTCTAGACTAGTGCTTGGTTACCATTGGTTACTATCTAAATAACCCAGAAATTGCTACAATAGTGTGAAGATAATTTCCCATGGTTTTTCGAGCAGAGAATTGTGCCGCTATCATACTCACGTCTCCGCCAAATTTGTGGTTCTCGTATCACTGTTTCACTTCCAATGATTGGATCCCTGGCCATTATCATGTTAGACCCTTGGGGATAATGAAGTAGCACCCTACCATTGCGACATTCGAGTACATATGGTTTGAAGGCTTTATGTACTTCCACCAGACTGTTCAGCTTCTAGAAGATGGATTGGTTAAGACTATGATCTGTTAAGAATCGAGCGTCCTTGGAGCTGTTGGTGAAAAATCCAAGTAATGACATTCCTCTATTGTGTGATAGGGTTAGCTTTTTGAAATCGTTGCTTCCCATGAGTCCATCCAACATTTTTGGGTGACTGATGCCCTCAGTATGCAGGATGGGTGTGGAGGAAGCCTAACAAGAATCTGACCAAATACATCACCTGGCAAGTCGTTGATTGTTGCATATGGTCTTCCACTAAAGCTGGTAGGATGATGCAAATAGCACAAGTGCATCATCAGAATTAAGTAAACAGCACAATGCACAACCCTAAATAACGAATTAAGTAAATACCATAATGCATCATATAATTTGACGAGAAAATTTATCATTGAAATTTCCTAAAATGCACGCATCCGAAAAAGTACCTAAAAAGCAAAGTGTGTCAACAAAATACCTAAACAACGCAAGGAATCACCTAGAGTAGTATGATGTTGGAACTGGACAAAGGGAATGAAGAACATTTTTTAGATGTCAACGGGGAGGACAAAAAGGCCCCCACCCGAATTTTCTCGTTTTATCATAAAGAAGGGGAGAAAAATGGAGCAACTTCACTTAGTGAACCCAAGTCTCACGATGACTTTACCCAAGATCCACCATCCATCTTAGATCCAACGTATGACGGTAGCTCAGATTTTGAACTATAAAGTAAAACTATTCAAAAAATTGACAAAAAATCAGTAAATCATAGGTGCCTAGGTTTGAATCCTGTGAAAGTTTCATCCCGTTCGGATCACTAGTTTGTGATTAAATAGCTTTTTATGTTCCTAGTACTAGTAGTTTAAACTAATATCCACTACATCCAGAATAAACCCTGGAGCAGAATACACAAAAGAGGGAGGGAGTCAGGGAGACACCATCCAACATAGAACTTACAATGGGGTCAATGAGTTCTAAGAAGATGGAGCAGGCACCATCGATGAATGACGAGCCACAACCACTGACACTGAAGAAGCACAAACACGAGCTAACGCATTCCTAGCATCCCACGCAACCGTCGCTTTTGCAACGGTAGCCAATGTAGCCGAATTTGTTCCAGCAGCAGCCGACGAGGATTTAGACTGCGCCTCCACCGCTTTCCAAGCATCACTCAACATTGCCCAAGACTCCGATGCAGTACAAGCATCACCCTCTATATCCACTTCACATATATCTGCTGGTGCTGTTTCAGCATCCACCTCTACTTTACAAGAATCCACTGATGTAGCAAAAGCATCTGTCGACGCCGATTCCATTTCCTGGAAACGCCATTAGCTTATTTACTTTGCAATGCCCAAAATAAATGTATACTATCCATAAAAAGCCCGTAATTGCTAGAGCACTACAAGAAATGTGTTAACTTGTGACCTTCTCATAGTGACGAGGAATGAAATTGTCATAGATTTATGACGATTTCGCACAAGATGGTCATGCGTTGTTTAGAGAGGTCAAAATCCTATAGAATTACGACAATTTATGTCAAAATCGTCATAATTTCATCACGTGAAATTCGTCATAACCTACACGATACATCTTGGAGCCTTATTTATACCCCATTATGACCAATTTAAATCGTAATATCGTCTAAAATAATATACATTGAATTAAGTAGCTGGCCACATCAGCAATTATGCTTATGTGGCATGTCTATATGTCAATTTTTGTATATGTGTATATCCATGTGTCAATATATATCTAACCTTTTCAGAAAATAATGGTGCAAAAAGAAGGTGGATAAGGGAATCGAACCAACCACCACGCAACCATGCTCACTCGTTGAGAACCACCAAGTCACACGGTCATTCTTGTTATAGTTACACAGTTGTTTTATTAATACAACATTTATGTATTGGGTTTTGATAAATCCATGAATAAATGGCAAAAAGGTGGTGCTTGCAGCGATCGAACCAAGGACCCCACCAACCAGACAAGATGCTCTAACCATCCGGCCACCGACTATTGTTGGTTATACTTTCGCGCTACAAGTTTATAAACGTTTCCACGTTATTTGTTGGGCCTGAGCTTTGGCGAAGGGAGTTCACATGCCTTCCCGCCTTTTTTTACTTAGCGGTATTGGCCTTGAACCCGGCAGGTCGGTGGTCCATTTAGGAATGTTTTTTCTTTTCTATTTTCTTAATTCTTTTGTATCGTTTTCATAAGAAGTCCAAATGAATTCATTTTTGGCTCTAAAATTTTATAAAATCAGTTATATTCTCCTAGGTTGTTAATAATCAATACTTTTGTTATTTCAAAATAGTGGATTTACTGATCTCACATTAGTCCATGGTGGGGACAATTTCATAATCCAAAATACGATTTTGAAACTAGGGTTTTGAATTCAAATATTTTGGCCTTAAGTCTTGCTAAACTTGGATCGGATATCTAATAAAATAGTATATTTTGAGTCTAAAAATGAGTTTTTCAAAAAATCATGAGTATTAGATCATGTACTTGTAGTTCAAATCGGACCTAGTTACTACCGATTCGGCAGGAATTTGTCTTTTCACAGGGGGTGGACGGAAAAGTTTGAGATCCCCCGGTCAGGACATTGTACATGTAAGGTGATCTAGTATTTTTGAAAAATGGGGTGGTGGCATGTTGAATTAGCCCTTTGGTGGTTGCTTCACAAAACGCCATGCTTTTTTGCATTCGGAAAATGAAAAATGGGCTTTCCTTCTTATGAAAAGGAAAACTTCCTCCTACAACATTGTTTAACATCCTATGATGCACATGCGTGTACCATATGGGCACATTATCGCAAACTATGCCACGATTCTGGCCATACCATTGGTCGTTTGGCCTGAAAGCCATGAAACCTCAAACATGATAGCTCATTTCTGAGAAGGTTTTTTCGAGATGCAATCATTATACCAAGTGTGATATTTTTCCTTGCAACTATGTCAAATAATTTGACGCGACGCGAAGGTTTTACATTGTTTAGATCATTTTTAAATTTTTTTATGCTCGTTTCAAACTATGGTCAAAATGGCAGGCATTAAGGTTCATAGCTAGGGGATGAGCCTCGCTAAACTTGCATTTGATCTCTAAAGAAACATGATATTGTGAGTCTAAAAATTATTTTAAAAAAATCATGAGCATCAGATCATGTACCTGTAGATCAAATCGGACCTAGTTCATACCAATTCGGCAGGAATTTGTCTTTTTCACCAGGGATGGACGGAAAGGTTTGAGAATCTCCGGTTGTGCTATTGTCCATGTAATATGGTCAAGTGTTTTTTTAAAATGGGGTGGTATCATGTTGAATTAGCCCTTTGGTGGTTGCTTCACAAAACACCTTGATTTTGGTACTCGGGAAATGGAAAATGGCATTTCGGTACGACAAAAAGGAAAACTTCCTCCTGTAACATTATTCGCCATCCCAAGATGCACATCTATGCGTAATATAGGCGCATTATCATAAACTATGCCGCGATTCTAGCCATAACATTGGTCTTTTGGCCTGAAAGCCATTAAACCTCGAACATGATAGCTCATTTCTGTGAAGGTTTTTCCGAGACGCAATCAATATACGAAGTTTGATATTTTTCCTTACAACTATGTCACATAATATGATGCCACGCGAAGTTTTTACATTGTTCGGATTATTTTTGAATTTTTTATGCCCGTTTCAAACTATGATCAAAACGGCGGGTATGAAGGTTCTTAGATAGAGGATGAGCCTCACTAAACTTGCATTGTATCTCTGAAAAAATATGATATTGTGAGTCTAAAAATTATTTTAAAAAAAATCATGAGCATTAGATCATATACCTGTAGATCAAATCGGGCCCACTTCCTACCGATTCGGTAGAAATTTGTCTTTTTCGCCAGGGATGGACGAAAAGGTTTTCAAATTCCCGGTTCGGAAATTGTTCATGTTAGGTGGTCTAGTATTTTTGAAAAATAGGG
The DNA here is from genome assembly GCA_910589775.1 of Avena eriantha. Classification (NCBI taxonomy): domain Eukaryota; kingdom Viridiplantae; phylum Streptophyta; class Magnoliopsida; order Poales; family Poaceae; genus Avena; species Avena eriantha. The sequence continues at coordinate 227,369,871 of OU342743.1, read as the reverse complement.
TGGTAGCATTTTTGAATTGAACATTTGGTGTTGCTTCACAAAATGCCCTGATTTTTACACTCAAAAAATAGAAAATGGCTTTTTCATGCGATAAAAAGGAAAACTTCCTCCTGTAACATTGTTCGCCGTCCCAAGATGCACATGCATGCATAATATGGGCAGATTATCGCAAACTATGTCGCGGTTCTAGCCATAACATTGGTTGTTTGGCTTGAAAGCCATGAAACCTCGAACATGATAGGTCATTTTTGAGAAGGTTTTTTCGAGATGCATTCAATATATCAAGTTTGACATTTTTCTTGCAACTATGTCATATAATATGACGCCACGCGAAGATTTCGCATTGTTCGGACCCTTTTTGAATTTCTTATGCCCGTTTCAAAAATTTCCCATTTCAAACTATGGTCAAAACGACGAGCATGAAGATAGGGAATGAGCCACTCTAAACTTGCATTGGATCTCTGAAGAAACATCATATTGTGAGTCTAAAAATGATTTTTCCAAAAAAACATGAGCATTAGATCATGTACCTGTAGTTCAAACCGGACCCACTTCCAGCCGATTCGGTAGACATTTGTCTTTTTCATTAGGGTGGACGGAAAGGTTCGCGAATCCCCAGTTGGGAAATTGTTCATGTAAGGTGGTATAGTATTTTTTAAAAATGAGGTGGTAGCATTTTTTAATTGAACACTTGGTGTTATTGCACAAAACGCCCCGATTTTGGCACTTAGAAAATAGAAAATGGCATTTCCGTGTGACAAAAAGGAAAACTTCCTACTGCAAATTGTTATCCGTCCTAAGATGCACATGCGTGCACAATATGGGCACATTATTACAAACTATGCCGCGATTCTGACCATAACATTAGTCATTTGTCTTGAAAGTGAAACCTCGAACATGATAGGTCATTTCTGTGAAGGGTTTTTCGAGATGCAATCAATATACCAAGTTTGGTATTTTTTTTCTTGCAACTATGTCACATAATATGATATCACGCAAAGGATTTACCTTGTTTGGATCGTTTTTGAATTTCTTATGCTCGTTTCCAAATTTTTCAGTTTCAAACTGTGGTCAAAACAACGGACATGAAGATAGGGGATGAGCCTCGCTAAAACTTGCATTGGATCTTTGAAGAAACATCATATCATGAGTCTAAAAATATTTTTTTCTAAAATCATGATGATTAGATCATGTACGTGTAGTTCAAATCAGACGCACTTCCTACCGACTAGGAAAATGGAAAATGCCTTTTTGGTACATGATAACTTATTTTCGAGAACAGATTTCCAAGATTACATGAGAATATTTTTTTCACGTACGCATGTTGGAATAAATAACAATGTTATCGGAGAAACTTTTCATTTTCGGTGCATAAAAACACTTTTTCATTTTCCTTTGCAAAAAACAAGGTGTTTTGTGAACCAACCAATCAAAATACACGAAACAGTCTCTCACGGATCAGCCTTATCGGCATGATCTGGACCGTTCATTGCCAATCGAAGACTGGCCACTCACCCGAAGAAGCACACGGTACTGCCCAGTCCCCACCGCACCCACGGCCCCAACTCGATCTCCTCTTCCTTCGAAAAAAGATCGATCTCCTCTTCTGCTCGGACGCGAACCCTATCGCTGGCGCTGCTTCTGCCCCTCCCCCTCCCCAACCCAAACCCTAACTCTGGTGCCACTTCTCCCCTCGCTTGTCGGCGCCGTCCCATCTCCCACTGCACTGGACCTCCTAACCTCCGCCATCCCCACCTCCTCCGACCCAATTCCACCCGGCCCAGAGCACCCCTGAAACAAATTGCCGCTGCCGCCCAAGACGTAGTCCCCAATGGGAGGGATGGTGCAATGCAGACCACGACAATGGGTCCAGGTGGCTCGCCGGTGCACGCGTGCATCCATGCGTGCGGCACCGTCGAGCTGGCCGGACCACGTTGGATGCTCCTCCATGTCGGCCACCGGGATGCGCCGGCGGCAGTGATGCGACTCGCGTATGGTTGTCGTCCTCCATTGCGTCACTTTGGACAGGAGGGGAACCATAGGTGGAGCCGTCGTTGCTGGTGCTCCCTCCCGAGGAGGACGGGCTCAACCTCGACCCGACGTTCGTCGCTGCCTTCCAGGACGCTGGCTGCACGAACGATGAAGAGCATGCAGAGGTCACCAGGGTCACGCCTGATGACTCCAGATCTGTGGCTCAAGCGTCCCCCTCTGCCGCATTACCTATCACCTGACGACATCAGATCCCGATCTCCATGGTGGTGAGTCCCCAGATCCTCCCCCTCTGCTGTAATGTTTACCATTGCGCCAAAAACTGCTCTGATACCACTGTTTTTTTTTTGTAAAAGGACATGTTCAGTCAAAATGTATAGTGTGTTGAAGTGGGAAATTGTCATGTTCAGTCAAAATGTATGTTGTATTTGGTTATCTTAGACTCACACTACTTGTGCAACAATGAATTTGGGTAGTACTTGCACATGTTCTGCTCTTTTTTAGTGACATGTAATCTTTTCTATGGGTTGTGGTAGCATGTTATCTGCTAGACCAAGTTACAGATTTCATATTAATTTCGAAACTACTTCTATATAACCTATGCCCTTATAGAAGAAATGGAGTTCCAATTGTTAGAAGTTGGTGATTGTTGTATGTTGTAATTCTTTTCTTTTGTTATTTTTTCCTCTTTCGCTAATCTTGAATTAACTCAATTTAACAGGTACAATGGGATGAACCTTCATCCATTCTTTATTTCATTCTTTGCCAGGTTTCCTTGACCTACTTGTCGCTTTCTTTACTTATGGTTCTAGCAAATATGAAGGTACACTCCTTGTTAGATATTGCATCAGTATTCCACGTACTTCATAACTCTCTTATCTGTTCATGAAAAATTGGATGTATGTGCTAGCTTATTGCCTAGTACTTGAGCTATTTTTAATCTGTGAATGTGAGGAGAAATAGTGTTTGAGTAAGCTCTATCTGTGATCGTGTAGTTACAACTGTTATCATCAGGCTAGACTAGCACTTAAAATTCAGAACAGGCTTGTTTGACAATAGTGTTTGAGCAAGCATAAATATTGTAGTTCTCTGTAAAAATCAACCTCTGCCTCTATTTGGTCGTTTTACCAGCATTTGTGGTGCCAAATTAAAAAATTAGTGCAATGATTGCTCTGCCTATGTTATTTTGCATTCAGTTCCAGCTCTGGCTGGGCTGGCTGTGGCCTCCCACACCTTGATGTTGTCGTCGACCTAGCTGTAGCTGATAGATCACAAGTAAGCATCGTGTAGCTTATGAAAAAAGCCAGTTTGAGCCTCTTTGAGACATGCAGTATCTGCTGCCATGAATGCGTATATTTGGTGTCTTTAACTTTGGAAAACATGATAGTCTGTATTGGATCTTTGTTTTATATTATCATTTCAAGTCTGCCTATGTTGGTCAGTCAGGGGGTAAGCAAAACCTACTTGTGCATGTATGTTCACTGAAGGTTGCAGGCTAGTTTGCATGTTTTCTTTGTTTTATGCCAGTTTTCAATATGTGCTTGTTTCCTTCAAGTAAATGGTGTTTATTTGCTTCTGTTAACTATCAAGTATATGGTGTTTATTTGCTTCTATTAACTATCAAGTAAATGGTGTTTATTTTCTTCTGTTAACTATCACTGTAAATGATTTCTATATTAGAATTTTATTTTCTTCTATTAACACAAGCTAGATATATCATATATGATTCAGACCTCAAGTAAATGGTTTGAATGAATTCAACTATAAATGACATCTCACTTTTTTACTACTTTATTCGAATAGCGTGAATAATTTTTTTGCTCTGTTATCTCACATCCAGTAACAATAATCCTTGTGTATAGTTTATAGTTGTTAGTTCAATCAATTGTTATCTCACGGTTATCCTTTTGGGTGCATGATACATGTTATACCATACTAAAGCATTTCCCATGCATTGGAATACCTGATGCTCTATTAGTTATGTTTGTATTTGATACGTGTGTGTGTACTGCTTAGTGGTAAATGATCTTTTTTTGCTTCTTTGCAGGCCATTAACTTTAGTTGCTATGTATTGTCTGATTGAGTTCCAGCCAAAGAAATTCGAGAAAAAGCTTGAAGACCCTATAATCTTAGAGATGTTTGTATTCTAACAGTCAAAATATCTAATATCTAGCTGTTTGGAATGAACCATGTAACTACTATGTAATAGACTAATAGACTATTCTTGACTGTTATTTGAAATTTTTCATGTCTTTTATGTTTCATTTAAACAAATGTTATGTCTGTATTGTAGAAATATGATGAATAGAAATTTGATGAGTGGAATCATCTTATAAAATTATTGACTGTAATTTTCAGGGTATAACAAATATGGAAAAAGGGCTGAAAATTGTATTGGACCAAATATTATTTGGACTCTAAAGAGGCCTTGGCCCAAATTATATTGATGGAAATTTTTCTAAAAAATAAAAAAGCTAAGAAATAATTGGGCAGTAAAAAGGCCAAGGCTCTAAAACTGAAATGCAAAACACAATGGCCAAAGCCCATTTAGCCCAAGTAAGGAATAGAAATGGACTAGGCTGATTTTGATTTAAGACGATTTAGTTTCGTCACAATTTTTGCCACGTCAGATCGGCCACGTAGGAACTGACTTGGCCAGGATAGATAGACGGTTATGATGATTTTACCAAAATCGTCGTTATAGTTCGTTTGCGACGCCAGCTTTCAACGATCTCATTTTCGTCATAGAATCGTCATAGATGGACTACTGTGACGATTCTATGACGAAAATAGAGGGTCATAGAAGCCCAGATTCCTTGTAGTGGAGGTTAGGGACGTATGTACCCGCGAATGGTGGTGTGGTGGTGTTCAATGGTGGAATGGCGGGGACGGTCCGGTCGAGGGAGGGCGGCTAGGTGGAGAAAATGACGATGCGGCCGAGGGGCGCACGACTGAGCTTCCTTGAAACTAACTTTCTCCACGCTATATTTTTTTGTGAACCCTGCTTTTTTAGGGGGGAAACCCCATTGTATTAATCGTATCAACCACTGAATGAGGATCCTGCCTTGCGTTGGTCAGTTTCCCGCCTACAAACATCAAGTTTGTGCACTTTTTTGTGTGATACAATGAATTACTTGGTATAAAATATTCCACGTGGTAGAAGTTTGCCCGTTCTATGACATCAGGATCCAGAGTTCAAACATCGATCTGAAATTCCATAATCTACAACTACAAGTTTTGGTTTACTACCACATACATGCTTTCAAATCACTCGCAACTAGCATTAACATCATCATTAGTAGATCTTAGAAGGAAAAAACCTGAAAGATAAAAAAACCACCGCATGTTCAAATAAGGTGAGTGCTATTACGAAATATCATCACATAAAGCCGGGTCCAATATATATGTCATAATAGTACATTAAATATATAGATTCGTCGACACCACACACCAACAGAGCAAAAAACAGTTTTAGTACCTAACTTAACAAATAGTCATCCTCACAAGAGACCCCAAACCCTTCCAAAATGAAAGTAGAGCGGTCAATATGGTTTACAGATTTCCTCATCTTTTGTAGGATCGGGACTATATGGGTGTGGAGAATCTCGAATTTCTGTTAGGGTCTCATCTGCTTCTAGAGCCAAATTGAAAAGATTGTCATCTCACATTCCCAGATGTTCCAAGATCCGGTCATACACCTGGCCAATCAGCTCTTCACCATCCACATTAGGCAACTCCGAAACTAAGTTGTCAGCCACGGACTTTTGAAAATCAACAGCAGCATCATGAGCAACTGAAATTGATGTATTCCATCCTGCAGTCAAATCATCTATCCTCTTAGTGGATGTGGCCACTTCTTCTTTCAGGCGCATAATCTGTTCTTCCTAGTGCTTCTGTTTCTCTTGAAGGCACAAAATCATGTGTCTATGAGATTTATATTTCTCTCGTAGACGGGCAATTGTCAAATTCTTGTACTGACCAGCACCATTACGCCATGAGTGATATGAATTAGGTGGAAACTATAGATAACAAATCTAAAATTAAACCAAATTCTCGTTTCAACAAATAATAATCCAAATTCAGCTGCATACATTGTGCAAGCTCCGCAGTGGTATCGCAAATGGCAAAGAACCATAGAGGCATATTGCCCAAACATGGGAAACAAACCGAAATGAAAAGGGTCGTACTTTAGGATTTGCCTTCTTAGCTAGCACATGAGCAGTCCTGGCCTTACTAAGTGGCAAGATATCATAATGAGTTCATTTCTGCAAATCATGATGCAACAAAAATGATCAATATATTTTAGGGGACATTTTAAGTAATAAAACGCCCTTTATCAAAAATAAATTGGGGGACAAAACAAAGGTTACTGAAATTCTAGCAAAGCAACTAGATACATAAAAAACTTGTCACTCCATAATGCCTCCTCCACGGGTGGGACACGTGCATGATGCTAAATGAAATGCAGCAAAACCAGTAAATTTTAGGAAAGAACACATCAACTTTGCAATACAAAGAAGGATACATGCATTAATCTGATGCTAAGGATTGGGCGTGTTCTCCTTTACCGAAAAATATAATTTAAAAAACTCAGTAATGTAGGACACCAGCAAACAACAATCTGTTTATGAATGATATGCAACAAATTACCTCTACATTGTTTAGTAGAGGACTGTTCTATGAAATAAAGCCAGGGTCCAAGATTCCTATCCTCATAAGACTCTTCTTGGTAGTATATACTTCTCTATTTTCAGTGGACCTTATAAATAATTTCATGGCTACATCCATGGTGATCCTAGTTTTCTAATGTGGCATATAGATCTACTATTTTAAATAGGAATCACATAAAAAACTATCTGGATGGTTGTAGACTCACTGGAGATTGCGCTGATGCGATGGAGAGGTGGACGTTGCTGGGTAAAGAAGGTGCGCGATGGGGAGGTGCACAAATATGCAAAAAATGTAGCGATACTCATATATAGATATAGATAGCGAAATATGGTGTATCTGGTGTCTGTGCATGTAGTACACGTCTCTCATTTTGCTGTGCGGTTGCATGCTGGACATGTGTAATTCCATGTACCTTGTACAAGAACATATATGAACACATACAATATACCAAAATTACCACGGACACACCCGTACTATGCATTATATCCAGTGTACTATTTTCGGTCTTGTGCTATGAATTCTGCATGTAGGGGAACAAGATAAAAGTACATGTGTCCATGTCACGGCTACTACTAGTAGTAGTAGTCTGTCCACCTATTTTCCGTTGAAAATACTATAGTATGTTGAAATAAAAGATGTAAAAAGAAAACCCTCTGGTCAAAATGATATGATTAGACAATACTGCACATCTGATATGTAGGTGTATTGGCAAATTACTAACTGCGTGGCGTGCTAGTCTAACATACAGTGAAGTCTAGGTGGCGGTGTCCTTGATGTTGTTGTTGACTAGATAGAGAAAGCAAGTAAAATCTCCTCCCTCTCATTTTTTCATTACCTTTCCATCTTCGTCCCCAGTCCCCACTTCACCCATGATCTCCTCCATGCTCTCCCTTCTCACCCATTCCTTGCATAACGCACCCCTCCTCCAGAAAACCACAATCGCACTTGCATCCGCCTACACCGCCAAAATCCATCCGACCGTGATGGTCGATTCAAACCTCAGTGAGTGATGCAAGCGGGATCAACTCAGTGCTGACGATGTCGAGCTCATCATTTAGCGTCTGGACATTTCCAGCACTGTCAGGATAGCCGCATGCTGCAAGTTGCTATACAATCATATCGATAACAACGAAGGTACGAAATGGACTTTGCACCATTGGAGTGAACCTACCTACTGATGCCTCAGCTTACTCATTGGTTCAACGAGCACTATGATGTTGCGAGGGTACATCATTTGCACGACATGGTGTATGGCGTGGTGCCCCTCGACCATCCTCAGCGCACCGCCATCCTGCCCTTCATGCACGAAAAATTCTGGGTTGGCATGAACATCGACTGGCTCGTTGCCGTGGACCAGAGCGGGTTGTGGTGCCTAGCAAACATCTACACCTATCGAGTGATTGACCTTCCATCGACGGATACTTGTGGCATTTAGGTCATCTCATATCCATTCTATAACAGGTAATGCTACTAGCCAGTCAGGGTTCCCACAATTACTTGTTCTCATTTCTGTACGCATGCATGGCGAATCCGCGGGTATGGAGAAAAGTACCAAAAGTCATGGGATGGATGTCTTGACCTGTTGAAGATCATAATCTGCAGAGTGCCCATAGAAGCTAGGGGTTACACAGACTGCAAGCTCCTCGCGTTGTTTGGTAGTGAAATCGCCTACCTAGAAGGTGGTAGCGAAGTTTGGAGATGTATGTACCATTCAGGTCATGGAAGATGATACTACTATGATACCATTAAACACAGTGGCCTCATTTTTGCGATCACAAGTCAAGGCTACACCTAGTACTGGGATCCCACATTTGAAGGTAATTCTAGTTCCGCGATACATTGTGAGTGATTCAGTGAAGTTGTTCTTTAACTACCTTGTTTATGTTTTACCTTTCATATGACTGGATGAGCACACCCTTTATGTCCTAAAAAATAAATGAACCATTGCCAGTAATGAATTAGTACCAGTAATACATCTTCCAAAAATATAGTGTATGACTGCGTTCCATCACTAGTAAGTTTGTTCATTATCAGAATATGAAAGGTATTAACCAACATCTCAAATGTGAGCGCAACACAATGAAGCCTGGTTTCTTGATTTGTTTGTACTTTTAGGCCCTCCTCGGATTGTAGGAATCACATAGGATTTTTATAGGACACCAATCTTTTCCTTTTTGGATTGCCTTTGGATTTAGAGAAATTGTGCAGGATTTTTGTAGGATTTGGATCCTTAAGATTTTTTCTATAAATGTTGTTTGATTCCAAAGAGTATAATCCTTAGGAACTCCGTTAAAAGATTCTTTTGCACTCTATTTTGGGAAAATTTCCATCCACTCCAACCTCTTTGTACAATTCCTTTGGTTTTCCTGTGCAATCAAACACTACTTGATCCAAAATCCTGTAGGTATCTAATACTATAGGATTCAAGTGCACATGCCTCTATATCAATAAAAATTGGCGCTACCAGCGTTTTTTCTCATCCATGTGTTCATGTGATCCAAAGAGTCCCTCATTTTTTCATATAACTGAATGATCGATCCCTCTTTTGAAACTTGCAACCAGGAAACTAAGATAAGAAATAAATCAAAATATTCGGAATAGCAGAATAGAAATGCAATTAATAATATATTTAATTTATTGAGTAATATTATTATCAGGATTTGCCTATTCACACTAGTAGCATGAACAATGAAGAATGTTGGTGTTAGAATATGTATGCGAGTAACACACTTTTTGTCTCCAATTCGGATGTTGCAGGAAACAAGGAGCTTCCATTTATAATCCCAGCACCTATTATGAATGATCGGCTAGGCATGTGGTTCCTCACTCGATTGGCTGAGGGCGAACGTTTTATGATTATAATTACGACGTATGGCATGGGGTTGTCCATGGTGAAGAGGGTGAAGTTATTCCCCATGCTAAAAATGGGAATAACCTACGCCTATATCCTAATGCTCGTGTCTATATTTTTAAGATGATCCTAGCTCTGCTGGACCTCCAGGGGTCATCATTTGGAAGCAGGTTAACAACCTAGGCGACAACTCTTCGTTTCTCGGTCTTAATTATTCAATCATTGACAAGATGATGAAGAAACATGGATGCAAGGATCCCGATGGCACATCGTTCCCATTCATGAGGAAAAACTGTGTGTACACAACATACCTGAGGTTTCACGGAATATAATTCCCTCATATTAAATGCTACAACCTAGAGCCAACTAAAGGTGAGCCCGTGGAAGTTATCAGCCTTCCCAAAGATGATTGAAACAGTGTGCGATAAGCGACGATTTGGTTTAGGACTATTTTAGGTGTGGTAGGTTCTTTCTTCCATCCCTAGACTGGGTTGTGGATCTTTCTAGTGTATCGCCGTGTCATCTTTTTGTAGCATGATTCAACAGTTGACTATTAGTACACTGGTTTTAGTGGCTAGCTTGAATCAGTTTATATAAGCTCTGCCATGATTTTGTAATTAGTGTTGCCTTCCATGTTATATTCCATGTAGCGGTGCTTATTTCGTAGCATCATTTCGGTACTATACTTATCAGTACTGTTACTGGCTTGTATATACGCACCTCATGCAGCTTTGTGTTTTGAGAGAAATATTCCTTCTTTCCTCTTAGCGAACAGGGAAAGTAGGTCACCGCGTTTTATAAGGCCACAAAACAGGCCTAAACTCGGCCATAATCGATCTACGCTCAGTATGCCAAATCAGGACGAGACGCCTAGGATGATAGCCGCAAATGTTTATGCAGATTTTGTAAAAAAAAAATTATGCAGACCCGTCCAAATTTTTTTTTACGCAGACCCCATATTATCACTAATACATGGCATACTTTTGGGGCTATTGTGAATTTACTTGTTCAATACAGTATGTATCCTTGCTCATCTTCTGTACGTGAAATTAAGAAGTCAAACTCTGATGTGAAATGAACAAGTCAAGCTCTGATGTGCTGAAATTATACTATGATGTGCTAGTGTACAAATTGGTTGTATTATTGTGTTCGAAACTGTGAACTAAATGTGTGAATTCTGAGCCTTTTTGTATAATGACAATGCCACATGTTGGCGCTAATTGTGGCATGTATTAATTTGGTCATACTGAAGCATACAACTTCGAGTGATCAGTATAAGATGGTGTTTACCCGAGCTGTCTGAAGCTAGGAAATTCAAGGCCACCGTGTCTCTATCGTCTATAGTTTATATGGCATGATTACATGGTTTTGAGTACATCAAATCGATTGGGCACTTAGGCAGATGCAAAGCCACCCAAACCATTTCGAAATATAACCTTTGCTAAAAGATGATTGCGTGTTGTAAAACTTGATATGATACAATTTTATGTCCATCGATCAAACTCCCTCCAGTACTTTCCATGTTTGAATCTTGCGCTGCCCAAGTTCTTCGCTACGTAAAACTCTTAATAAGATGCAATATCGGTCAATTTTCTCCCTTTCCAATTTTATTCTTTTGGATCCGGTGTACCTATAGCCAGGTCAGGTGGATCATCGACCTTCAGTACAATGTATTTTTACTACTCATCATATGAAAATGAATATTTCAACCCCACTTCGGACAGAAAAATCCCATAATCTTGTTTCAAAAAAATCTTCCATCTCGCCTTTCGTGGTGAGCAGAGCCGCCAAACCCTAGTAAATATATTTTAGGGTACCAACTACACTGGATTTTCACTAAGGACCTAACGAAAAGATTGCAAATTCGACCCAACACTGGCCCAAAACCTTGCAAATTTAGCATGCCGGGTTAGCTGGACTACCGACCCCTGACATATTGGGTACATTGAATTTTACATATGGAGGTCATTAGAAAATAATACATTCTACCCAACTCTAGCCCAAAACCTCGCTAATTTATCCTTACGGGTTTAGGTCGGCCGTGGGACACCAACCCTCAACAGATTGTTACTTTGTTTTATAAGCATGAACCCCACTGAAAAAGTTTCGCTAAGGATCCCACGATAATAAGCCCATTGATTCACAATATTGGACCCAAGTTATTTTTGTATGGCCCAAAATCATCTTAATTTAGTATTTTCCATGCCATTCTGATGAAGTGTAAGACAAGCTTCACCTACCCAAGTTGTATTTATACATACCATGTAGCAGTTTTTATGGCAATTCGTCAGGACCGCTGCTTTTTCATTTTAAATAATTTCAACATTTCTAAACGTAATCTATTCAAGGAGTGGCATAGATAGTTCTGGCATAGTGGAAGCGCACACAGTTGCCATTTGTTGAAGTCTTGAGTTCGAATCCTAGATTTATCAATATATATAATCCCTGTCGTTTTTTTACAGCATACAGACATTTCTTACAAAAAGAAGGCTAACATCTAGGACCCAGAAACGTAGCCAAGGTCAAAACAGCTAACGCGGTCAAAAAAAGTCAATCATACACACGTTGCATTTATAGAGATGCTGATATGTGAGACCTAGCAGAGACCTAATACAGATGTTGCATCAAGCAACGTTGCCAAGTTCGAAATAGGGACGAGCGAGCAAAGAAAAAATTTCCATCATACACATGATTCTTCTAGTGAGAGGCTAACATAAGGGATCCACTAGCCTTAATAAACGACTGATGCAGCGATCAACTCTATCAAGTTCGGAACAGCGTGACTGAATGGCAGATGCATCGAGTAGCACTATTAAGTTCAACAGCGTGACTGAATGGCAGATGCATCGAGCAACACTATTAAGTTCGGAACAGGGTAATGCAAGCGAAGGATTTTTTTATCATACACATGTTTCTTCTAATGAGAGGATGACATGTGGGTCCCAGCATCCTGATTAAACGGTAGATGCATCAAGCAACACTATCAAGTTCGGAACAGGGTAGCGCGAGCGAAGGAAAAAATTCCATCATGCACACGATTCTTCTAATAGGAGGCTGACATGTGGGACCCAGCAGCCTGACTAAACGGCAGATGCATCGAGCAATGTTATCGAGTTCAAATCAGGGAGGCGTTACCGAAAAGTATGGTCCTCTAGAGACACTAATGTCCAGGACCCACACGCCTCAAAACACTTCGGCGAGTCAACATCGCGCGAGGAACCAAAAATCTTGCTTCTGCCACGCGCCGGCCGAGCTCCCTCCACGTTTTTAACGGTTTTGTCGTAGTACAGGGCTGCGAAACCGGAAAAAAGATTTTCCATCGGCCACAGTCGAGCCGAGAAATTCACCGTGAAAGACGCGCCTTCTACGACGACCGACGGGCCGAGTCGTTGCGGATGGACACTTTTCTTTTAGTGCACGGCGACAACGGCCGGAGAGGACCAGCAGAGAAAGTTTTGTAGATTAGGGTCGGCGCCTCCGGAGTCGCCCACGCGCGGATAACCCGGGAGGTGGAGGGGGAGAGGGCGACGGCGGGGAGGTCCGGCCGGCGGTGGCCTAGCGGCTAGGGTTGGGGTCGGGAGCTCCATGGCGCTGGTGTTGAGTTCCATGGCAATTTCCTTTCCTCTCCCATGATGCGGTTCATGGATTTTTCTCTATGTGCATAATGTTTTCGTATGATGTTGAAACATGTAGTCTCATAAAAAGTCGTTGGATCTCAGCTGACAACAAAGCTTATAAGAATTTCATAGTGGGCGGAATTAAAGTGGGTAATCAGCGAAGAGACATCAGTGCTCTCATGCTCCCATACTCCCTAGCTTCAGCATTTGCACCAGACCTAGAACGTATGCGGCCGGAGGTCGAAGGAGCTGGCAACACAACAGTGCGGGTAAACTGCAAGATAAACTGGACAACTTCAGAAACATGAAAAGTGTTTCCTAGCACACCTACAATATAGTTATTCACATTTAATTAAGTGCATACATGATACATCAGGAAAAAAGGAAACTAAGCATCAATTCGGTGCATATTATGCAGCTTCCTGTCCTGTTAACCACAATAAAATATGATAATACTCATAGTGACCCCAACAACAGAGAACTGCATCATATGTAGGTAGTACTTAGTACTATCAATCTAATACTGTACTTCTCTATCTATGAATTTTAAATAAAAAAGAGGTATAATAGTTGACTATGGACAGTGGAATTAAACGAAAATACAATCCACATGATTCATAGTGTCCTTACAAATAGAATTCACTTTCATCTCACAAGCCCATAAATTTGTCTACTGAGACCCCTCGCCAGGTTAACTTTTTTGTAACTCAAGAGGTAGTAGTTCATTAACATGAAACCAGACCTATCAACTGGACAAAATTTAACATCACCCAATGAAAAACGGGCTTAGGTGGCTCCTAATACAATATGCAGCAGTCTATGACTAACCCAGTACCATGGAGATGAAATCACCTACGTGATATCCAGTCTGGCATTTGGAGAGGCTTCCAGCATATCTTTGATCAGCCCTGTGACACTGGTGTTGTACTTAGGTTGCTCTGGAATGCGATAATTGCCATTAACAACCTGCATCTTCAACTCTCCATCAAAACAAGATTTGAAGTAGCATATTATATATAAAAGGGATCCCACGGCCTGCCAATTGTGGAATAAAAAGTTATAAATCAGTTCACTATAGTTTGGATTTGCACATACAGTCTAAGATACAAGCTGAAACCATGTAAAAGATCTGAATATGATAACCTCAGTCGCTATCCTCATTTGTGAACATATTGTACAAGCTTGCAAATGACCTTTTTTGATGACGAAAGGGCATGAAAATATTATCTAACAAAACAACAGTTTAGCTAATAAAATTAGCACCCAAGAGATAAAACATCTAGCTAATTTACATGGGGAGGTAAGGGTGAACTCAAATATGTGTCCCCTTTGCACGCAACGACCTTCTGAAATGGTCAGGATTATCGAGCCAGTAGACCTTGTACCATGAATGCCATATCCAAAAGAGCTGCTTCCCCTCCTAATATTAAGAAAACAAAGGTGATCAATTAAATTTATTTAGAACCATATGAAAGTAATCAACAAAAAATGGTGAAATATCTAGACATAACCGTAGCAGGACATGCCACCATGTGGATGCTCACCAGCTCGATGCAGTCGTGTTTATGGTTTAAACTTCTCCCGCGGCCGGTCAAGGGCATCAATTTTACACATTTGCATATTATTATCTATGATTTAAAGAGCCACTAATGATTTCTATTTCATTAGTATATATTGTTATTAAAAAATCCTGTTATTTCTAGAGAGAGTAGGAATGCATATACCAAAAACATTAGACTATTCAAGATAGATTTTTTAAGGGACAAAAAAATCTAGTTGTTTTGAGGAAAGTTTTTGGGACCAATGCAAAAAACTCTATGCATACCTAGGCTGCAACTAATCTTACCCCGTACAAACACAAAAAACTAGATAATGATTGGCTATCTAAAGAGAAATATATGACTGTAACACTTAACAAATCACCTCAATTTTCTATGGCATGTGCTAATCTTCCGGAAAGGGCATATTAACAGATCCTACATATCACATGATGAGGACATCCTTACACTTATACCTTCACCAACTATTACTAAAGATGTTCCAGTTGCTATTAAAAAGATTCAGTCCAATGAGATTGGAATTGGACCCATTACAAGACTTCGTGCTAAGCTAATAGAACAACATGTGAACTTGTTTCTTAATGAACCTAATGTTTTAATTAATGAGAACTGTATACTACATAAATCATTGTGCTATTGTATGATCGGGTACATGGGAGAAGAAGGCGTAGCACGGAGTGAGGAGCTGAAGCATATGGAGCATGGTGTGTTGATTGATGGACCAAAATATATCGAGCTCGTTGGAGAACCTCAAGAGGAAGGTATGATGAGTATATCAGTAAGTTTTTCCTCAGTTATGAAACCAAGGTTATCAATCCAGTAGGAGCAAGGAAACACCTCCAAGGTGTTGCTAGCTGGACTTTGGCAGGGCGTACTACCGGCGCCAGCAGCAACGTGGAAACCTGCACAACATAACCATAGAACTTTGCCCCCAACTTACAGTGAGGTTGTCAATCTCATCGGTTTTGCTGAAAACAAAGGATTAAACGTATTGAGTGGAAGAAAGTAATAGTTTGCAGAAAGTAAACAGAAAGCAGTAAACAGTTGATTGAAGATTGATGATAAAAGAAAGGACCGGGGTCCATAGTTCACTAGTGGTGGCTCTCCTTAAGATAGATGACATGTTGGGTGAATAAATTACAGCGGGGCAATTGACAAACATCGAGAAAGCAATCATGCTTATACTACTCATCTTGACTCCTTTGAGACTTGATTGGGCATTACAATATTATACATAGACCGCCATCCAACTGCATCTATGACTAATAATCCACCTTCAGGTTATCATCCGAACCCACTCCAGTATTAAGTTGCAAGCAACAGATAATTGCATTACACATTGCGTGTAAAGTAAACAATACGATTGTTCTATGAACAAAGGATTGTTGTTTTCTCCCTAGTAGCAATAGCACATCTAGTACCTTAGAGATTTCTGTCACTTCCCGGATTACTAGAGGCATGAACCCACTATCGAGCATAAATACTAACTCTTGGAGTTGCTAGCATCTACTTGGCCAAGATAGCTACTAACAGCGGAAAGCATGCAAGATCACAAATAACAAAGACATGATAGAATCAATAATCAATCTGAAATAGCATATCAATATCCATCGGATCCCCGCAAACACAACATGTATGATTACAAATAGATGATCTTGATCATGAACGGAGCTCACAAGATCTAAACATGATAGCACAAAGGAGGAGAACCAGCCATCTAGCTACTACATGGATCCGTAGTCCAGAGATGAACTACTCATGCATCACACCGGAGGCTTGCATGATGATGACGAAGGCCTCCAGGGTGAATTCTCCCCTCCAGCAGGGTGCCAGGAAGAGCTTTAGATCCCTCCCGATCTAGGGATGGAGATGACGGCAACTACACACTCTTTCGTGGAATTTTGATCGGGTACTTAGGGTTTCTGTATCGGAGGCATCTTATAGGCGAAAGGGGAGGCCGAGGGGGTTCCTAGGGCGGCCAGACCACCCCCTGGTGCGAGCCAGGCTGGGCCACGCGGCCAGGTGGTGTGGCGGCCCCATGGCCCTCTCCATCTCGTACTCTGGCTCCTTGTGTCCCTCGGTGAAAAACTAACTTTGGCTTTTGTCCCGTCCAATTCCGAGAATATTCATTTTCTGACTTTCCTGGAACCAAAAACAGCAGAAAACAGGCAGCTCGCACTATGGCTCTTGTTAATAGGTTAGTCCAGGAAAGTGTATAAAAAGTACTCCAAAGTTGGAACAAAACATAAGAAAGTAGATAAAACCAAGCATGGAACATTGATACGTCCATTTTGCATCACTATTCTATGTCATAATTCACTGTTATTCATTGATATATTTCGTATTGAGAGGTGATACTTATGTTATTTCATCTGTTTTTGCATGGTTGATGACTTTTGGAGCATGGACCGCTGCAGTCAGGATTCTGATGGAAAATGTGCTGTTTGGAGGCAAAATTCGTGAAGATCAGAAAATCCGGGAAATATACGAAAAATACTATTTTTCCAGAAGACGAAGGAAGCCAGAAAGGGGGCTGGAGATGGGCCACAGGGGGCCCACACCACCCCCTTGCGCGGGCCAGCCTAGGCCGCGCCACCAGGTGGTGTGGCCGCCCTGGTCCACCCCTGGCACTCCCCTCTGGCGTATATTATCCTCCGGAAACCCTAAGACTCGGGAAGCGACTATAGAAAGATTCCGCCGCCTCTACGGGGCGGAAAACACCGAGAGAGAAAGATCTCTCCGGTAGACATATTTCTGCCAGGGGAATTCCTTCCCGGAGAGGGGAGATCGTCGCCATCAACACCATCATCAAGCTGGACTTCATCGGGATCATCATCATCACCACCATCATCACCATCAGCACCCTCATCACCATCTCCATATTGCTGTAACAATTGGGTTGAATCTTGCCTTAGTTCATAGGGGAAACTTTCCCGGTGTTGATTACTCTTTGTAGTTGATGCTATTTAGTGAACCGTTGAATTATTGTTTATGTTCAGATTGTTATACATCATTATTTCATCTCTGATCATGATCCATATGATGTCTTGTGAGTAGTTCGTTTTGTTCTTGAGGAAATGGGAGAAGTCATGTTGTTAGTAGTGGAGTTGTGTTGAGAAAGATTCAATAGTTTGATATTTAAGTTGTGGTGTACTTCTTCTAGTGGTGTCATGTGAACGCCGACTACATGACACTTCACCTATATGGGCCTAGGGGAATGCATTATGTATTTGGCTACTAATCGTAGGGGTTGCCGGAGTGACAGAAACCTGAACCCCCGTTAGGAAACCATTGCACAAGGGATGTAAGGGTCTTAGAGTTTAAAGTTGTGGTTAGGTTTCTACCTTAATTACTTTCTTGTACTTACGGATGTTTGCAAGGGGTATAATCACAAGTATGTATTAGTCCTAAGAAGGTTGGTACATTAGCACAGGTTCACCCATAAAACACTTAGCAAGCTAAAGAAGATTAATCAACTATATGAAGCGAAAGCACTTGGCAGTCTTCCCATGTGTCCTCGAGAACATTTGGTCATCTTAAGTAATACAACCGGCTTGTCCTTTGCTGCATAAAGGATTGGGACACTTGCTGCATTTATTCCTACTGTCTTTTATTTACTCGTACTTTGTTTACTTGCTTTATCAAAAATCCGTTTGCTCAGTATTTGCAGAGAATTCCTGATCCATACCACTAGCCAGCACCTTCTGCTCCTCGTTGGGTTCGACACTCTTACTTATCGAAAATACTGCGATACACCCCTATACGTGTGGGTCATCAAACATCAAAAATTATGGATACGTTAGCAACGTATCAACATCCCCAAGCTTAACTCCTGCTCGTCCTCGAGTAGGTAAGTGATAAAAAGAAAGAATAATTTTTGAGGTGACATGAACCATCATAAACTTGATCAAAGTATTTGTAAAACGTTGATAGCTGGGATCATAGTACTTCAATCATAACATGAAAGATAAAGTTCTAGCAATAAGACATAGCAACTATGTTGCAACATGAAAATGCACAAACAAAAGATTCATGGATAGCAATACTTTGCAAGACGTTTGTTTGTTTCACATAAAGAAAACATAGCATAGTGGCATTTAGCTTGTCCCTCATAGAGTAGCAAACATAAATGCATAGGACACCTTCAAAGTTCATAAGAGTGACTAGATACAAATAGTTTAAAACAAGAAATATCAAAGTTATGCATCAATCAACAAGTCTTGGGACAATGCACATAGAACTAAGAATGGCCAGTATGCTCTCAAAGTAGGTGCATAAAGGTAGAAGGTGGAGACTCAACATAAAAGTAAAAGAAAGGCCTTCATAGAAGGAAGCAGGGATTGAAGTTTCATAAAGAGCTTCCAAAAATTATGGTACTTGTTAGCTTTCAGCTCTCATTGCCCCTATCATAAGCATCTTGAAGTGATTAAGGTTAAAGTGAACAAACTATGAAGTATATGCTTGACAAAGTATAAGTTGGAAATCTCATGTCCCTTGAATACGAGGGCCGCTCCTCATGCTACTCAAGTTTAGTCACCGGTAAGTTCTTGTCATCGTAAGTACATGTGTATCATAGAGAACCGCCAATGGGGTACCCCTTTCCCGATGATACGGAAGAATCCCCATATCAAAATGACAAGGCAAGCAGACAACAAGCATCTCAACAATCTTCTTATTTACCATGGGAAAATGGTGCTTTTTTATCTCTTTCCTCTTTTCTCATATCTTTTTTTTCTTTTTCTCTTTTTTCTCAATATCTGACTCTTTTTTTATAAGAAGAATGCTTCATAAACAGCTCATTATGGTTACGCTGCGGGTTTCCACCATGACAGCATGGATTAGACCAGCGGCCCAGGCGTTTCTCTAACACATATACATAACTCCATGGACTTACAAGCTCCCCTTTCATTTCACACCGACGACATCCATAGACAAAAGAGCATGATATCAACTAGGTACAAAGTACAAGTGCAAAGTTGAAAGTGTTCCCCATGACAGCATGGTTCTGCTAATCCCCAACATATAAGTGCAAGCATATACAACATAGACGACACAATGGTTCAAGTTTATTAAGGGCAAGAAAAGTAAAGTGTGCCATCAAGTTCGTGAGAGCTTTAATCACTAGTTTTCTCATAACAAGTTTAATTCGGAAGGTAGATAAAAACATAAATATACTTGGAATAGCAATTGCTAATAGGTAGGTATGGTGGACTATTTGGAATAACTTGGTTTAAGGAGTTGGATGCATGAGTGGAACTCATACTTGGTTACGGAGGCTAGCAAACGACTGAGAGCGACAAACTAAGAGAGCAATAATGGCCAGAATCATGCAGAGAGACAAAACATAATTAATCAAAGCATAAAGTGATACTAAAAGTTTAAAACTAAAGGATCATAAAGGCTTATGGTGACTTGGGATAGTCATAACATGGTGTGAGCATGTGCGAAGTCAACCCAAATAAAGCATCAAAGGAGAATACCACAATACTATGCTTCAATATGCTAAAACAACGCATGATTCTTCCAAGGCACATTAAGCAATCTCAATTGTTTATAACAAGTCATGCTACAACAAAGAATATAAAGCCAAAACAATATCAAGCATGACATGACAAAGCATAGGCCATAGTCAAAAACAAGCTCTCTTTACCACTTAAGCATGAACTTTCCTACTCTTTTCCAATCCAAACCAAACTATTTGAAAACCATTGCATGAAAGAGGGGGTCCAACCAATTTATTCAGCAAACTAAGCAAACGAAAAACCA
This sequence comes from Avena eriantha, assembly GCA_910589775.1. Taxonomy (NCBI): domain Eukaryota; kingdom Viridiplantae; phylum Streptophyta; class Magnoliopsida; order Poales; family Poaceae; genus Avena; species Avena eriantha. Next base: position 227,349,418 of record OU342743.1, on the reverse strand, counting down.
AAACAAAAACGAAAAAGAAGACGCTCCAAGAACAACACAATTGTGCAAGAAACAATAAAAATGAAGTGTTTGGAAGAAACCTGGGATTTTATTGATGAAGAAGGGATTCCTTGGGAATCCCCAAGCTTTGATGCTTGTACTTCTTGGATATTTCTTGGGGTGACACGCGTGGCATCCCCAAGCTTGAGCTTTAATCCATTCTTCATCTCATTACATTATTCTCTCCATACACCTGAAATTTTTTCTTCATACAAAACTTCACACAATCTTTATTAGCAACATTAGTGCACTCAAGATAATAAGTCTTTGGGTTCAGTTTAAATACCAATAAAACCTCCATTAAAACACAAGCTACTGTAGCACTTCCCTCAAAAAGCTCACTTCCCCAAAAAAAACTCAAAAAGGAACCAACAAGAAGCAAATGCAAATAATGGCAGAAATCTGTCAAAACAGACCAGCAGGTAAAGATGAACTTTTTAGAATCCCTTCTGTTGCTCAAATAGAAACGTGTTGAACTAACGAAAGTTAGATAATAACCTGGGGCAGAAGCACAAAAATTCACGCCTCAAAAGGACGTACAGAGATTTTACACGAATTTTTATGGTGAAGCACAGAAATCTGTTTCGGGACTGCAACTTTCCCAAGCATTACTTCTCTCTCATTAGAGGTTACTCTTGGCACAAAAAGCACATAAAAAGGATAAGGAGCGGTTATTACATAGGTAATAACTTCCAAGGATCATCTAAAACTTTTGGGTTATCTCCCAATAAATACTTTTCTTTAATGCTTTTAAGTTAGGCATAAGAAGCAAGAATTAGAATCAAGTGTTCTCAAATGAAGAAGCATTAAGATTGATACCAGAAATATCTTCAACAAGGAAAGGTATCTCATCCAAATAAGTCCTAGAGGATCCTCTCTCAATTCTCTTGGTTTCACTACTTTCATCAAATGGGTTTTCAGGAACAATCCAATCAAGATTCTTTTCTATGGCTTCATGTATTGCTGCAAGTTTAAAGGGTATTGGTATCTTAGTTTCCTCACCATTCTTTAGCATATACTCATGAGCCTAGCATATTAAAACGTTCAAAGACTTTCCTAGCTTCCTTGGCAACATCATAGAATTCCTTATGCACAGTTTCTAGAATAAAATCTCTCTTTTCAGGGTCCTCAGTTTCTTTAAGCTTAAGAAATATTACTTGCATTAAGGGGTTAAGGTTAAACAAACCTTACTTCCAACATGTGAACTAAAGAAGCTATAGCAATTTCATAATTTGGAGCAAGCTCTGCAAGGGATCTATCCTCAATATCCTCATGCTTACTAACATGATTAAAGAATTCTTCAATATTATCTTTTCCAATTATAGAGCCACTACCTATTGCAAGGTCTTTCAGAGTGAATTTAGGGATCAACATGGTGAGCTAGGAAAGAGGTAACAACTATGGAAATACTTATTTTTTATTTTTTGTGTGTTTTAATAAAGAAAGCAAACTAGTACAACTAATTTTGTGTGTGTTTTTGATAAAGAAACAAGCAAACAAAGAAAAAGTAAACTAAGCAAAACAAAAACAACAAAGTAAAGAGATTGGTTATGAGGGACTCCCCTTGTGAAGATGTCCTTGACTCCCCGGCAATGGCGCCAGAAAAAGTGCTTGATGGCCCAAAATATATCGAGCTCGTTGGGGAACCCCAAGAGGAAAGTATGATGAGCACAACAGCAAGTTTTCCCTCAATTATGAAACCAAGGTTATCTATCCAGTAGGAGCAAGGATACACCTCCAAGGTGTTGCTAGCTGGACTTTGGCAGGGCGCACTACCGGCGCCAGTAGCAACGTGGAAACCTGCACAACACAACCACAGAACTTTGCCCCCAACTTACAGTGAGATTGTCAATCTCACCGATTTTGCTGAAAACAAAGGATTAAACGTATCGAGTGGAAGAAAGTAATAGTTTGCAGAAAGTAAACAGAAAGCAGTAAACAGTTGATTGAAGATTGATGATAAAAGAAAGGACCGGGGTCCATAGTTCACTAGTGGTGGCTCTCCTTAAGATAGATGACATGTTGGGTGAATAAATTACAGCGGGGCAATTGACAAACATCGAGAAAGCAATCATGCTTATACTACTCATCTTGACTCCTTTGAGACTTGATTGGGCATTACAATATTATACATAGACCGCCATCCAACTGCATCTATGACTAATAATCCACCTTCAGGTTATCATCCGAACCCACTCCAGTATTAAGTTGCAAGCAACAGATAATTGCATTACACATTGCGTGTAAAGTAAACAATACGATTGTTCTATGAACAAAGGATTGTTGTTTTCTCCCTAGTAGCAATAGCACATCTAGTACCTTAGAGATTTCTGTCACTTCCTCGGATTACTAGAGGCATGAACCCACCATCGAGCATAAATACTAACTCTTGGAGTTGCTAGCATCTACTTGGCCAAGATAGCTACTAACAACGGAAAGCATGCAAGATCACAAATAACAAAGACATGATAGAATCAATAATCAATCTGAAATAGCATCTCAATATCCATCGGATCCCCGCAAACACAACATGTATGATTACAAATAGATGATCTTGATCATGAATGGAGCTCACAAGATCTAAACATGATAGCACAAAGGAGGAGAACCATCCATCTAGCTACTACATGGACCCGTAGTCCAGAGATGAACTACTCACGCATCACACCGGAGGCTTGCATGATGATGAAGAAGGCCTCCAGGTTGAATTCTCCCCTCCGGCAGGGTGCCAGGAAGAGCTTCAGATCCCTCCCGATCTAGGGATGGAGATGATGGCGGCTACAGACTCTTTCATAGAATTTTGATCGGGTACTTAGGGTTTCTGTATCGAAGGCATCTTATAGGAGAAAGGGGAGGCCGAGGGGGTGCCTAGGGCGGCCATACCACCCCTTGGCGTGGGCCAGGCTGGGCCGCGCGGCCAGGTGGTGTGGCGGCCCCCTGGCCCCTCTCCGTCTCGCTCTGGATCCTTGTGTCCCTCGGTGAAAAACTAACTTTGGCTTTTGTCCCGTCCAATTCTGAGAATATTCATTTTCTGACTTTCCTGGAACCAAAAACAGCAGAAAACAGGCAGCTGGAACTGTGGCTCTTGTTAATAGGTTAGTCCAAGAAAGTGTATAAAAAGTACTCCAAAGTTGGAACAAAACATAAGAAAGTAGGTAAACCAAGCATGGAACATCAAAAATTATGGATACGTTAGCAACGTATCATTGATCAATGGAGAATGTGCGAGGGAGGAGAGGGAGGAAGCGCAAGGAGGTGAAAGGGAGAAGTACAATAGATGGTAGAGGATCTCTGCCGTGGCACAGAAAACATTCTGTTTTCTGCCACGATAGGCTACCGTGGCACAAAAACCGCCACGTTCTCTTCCATGGCAGGAACAGGACTACGCGCCTTGGGCTGCACCCAACTTATGGGTCGGTTTGTATCTAGGTTAAGTCAAACCTTATGCGTTTTCCTATAGCTTGGCTGCCGCCCCTAGTCCTTTAAGTAGATGGGGCGCCATACTATTAGGGTTAGACCACGTTAAAACTATTTTGGAGTTGTTTCTTAAGAGAACCTCTGAAATTATCCTGTGATCGAATTAGCTGTTGCAATTGAGTGTGATCTGTTGTTCCATTGGGAATTAGTAGATTGCAAACTACCCTTCATGGTCGATGACTACGTGCGCAAGAGCGTGGTTTTGTGAATATCCCATAGGGTTCGAGAGCTGTTGCATTGACATCAAGGTTCGAGTGCGAGAGTTCATAGCTACAGGCTAATTATCTATCCACCATCATCATCGTGACCATCTGCTTGCTGAGAAGATTGGGCCACCCATTCTCATCACACGAATCAACAACACAAGCAATGACCAAATCGATTGACCTCCATGGGTTGAAGATCCACTGAAACAAAGTTGTGAGCAACATGACCTAATGATTTCAGCAAAATAGGGAATTCTTTTTTCTATAGATTAATATAATTAACTAGGGCTATGATAGTAGAACACACATGTTATATTCTTGATGGAAGTTGTGCACTGAAAGGAGCTGATGTCTCTTCTTTTTTAGGCAAAATCAGAGCAATCAACGACCCAGAACAAAACCTAGTCTACCAATCACACAATCAACAATTGAAACAACTAAATTCACATGAGGGATTGAATGAGAGAGGCATATAAAAATGTGAGGAGGGGTTAGAATATCTGACACAAGTGTCACCTGATCTCACCTATTCCGGTGAGGACGGACGTGTCAGCGAGTTGGCCTGCATCAATGGGTAAGGAGACGCCAGCAGGAGGGAGGAGCTGGGGATGGAGCAGGCTGCCGGAGACACCACCTTCGAGTGCGGATTATAGGGTTGTCCTATAACCTCCAACTCCCTCCCTCCTCATCCTGCTTCTTAGGGTTGGTAGCAAGATCCGTCGCTTGTCTCCATCTTTTCATATCTCCAAAAACCCTAGGTCGAGGGGCTCTCCTAAGGCGCAGGGACAGTGCACCTCACCAAACCAGCTGCTTCAACCATAGCTTGAGACACTTGTGGACGACCATGTCGAGGCGGCATGCTATGCCAAGGACTCCACTAGTGCCTCCACCACTCTGTGCGCCACCACCCTCCTTCGTGCATGCTCTAGTAGCGCCTCCTTCGGCCTGCCAGCGGGACCATTCCGTGTGGCTCCATCCGCTTGGTGCTCGCCCTTCGTGTTGTCGCACGCGCTCCTAAATCTATTCGGGAAAGAGAGGGGGGAGAGGAGGCAACAATTGGGGAAGGAGATGATGCAGGGATTAGGGAAGTTTTGAAGGGAATATGCCCGAGAAGTAATAATAAAGTGGTTATTATATTGAGATTTCTATTTCCGTGCCCCTGGTCCATTATTTGTACTCAGTTTTCCCCCTAGCCGCTTAACTTTTCCTCACTTTTGCCCCTATCCTTCTCGGAAACCCATCAAAGAGCTCGAACGGCAGCTTCCGTCAGGTTGACTGTTGGCTGACGTGCGGGGTCGCACGGTGTGGGACCACGTGGGGTCGTTTTCTCAGGAATGCGTTATGCTGATGTGTGGGGCGCACCATGTGGGACTACGTGGGGCAGGTTTGTTGGGGGCGCGTTATGGGGGACGTTGTGTTGGACCATGTGGGTCGCGTTTGGTGGTTACGTGCGCCCTGTCGTCTAAATTATAAGTTTTCTTTTTTGTTATTTTTATGATTGGCCTTTTTAAGAGCGCTTTTCCCCCTGTCTCTCTCACTAACAATTGTGTTTTTTTGCCCAAAAAGATAGCGAATCTAGAGCAGCTTCTCTCTTCATTCATTGTTGCTTTTGGCCCTCGTTTTTCCCCAATCTAGTAGAAAATCTAGAGCAGCAAATCTAACTAGCACCATAAATAAATTCAGTAAACAGAGCATATGTAGATAAAGAAGCTAATATAGGTAATATAGTACGGTACTTAACGAGGTTCAACAATTAGGCTGCTCAGCAGCATCAGTGGACAAGTTCAATAGAGACAAGACAAAAGAAGTTGCTTTACTACAGTAGCACAAGATCAGTGGCTCCTCATGGCCTCCGTCTCCTCCCTCTGGCACCTCCTCCACTTCTTTCTACCCAGTCCCTTGACCTTGGACGCCTTGGGCTTAATCGGGGCATGTGACCCTTCTTGATGGCCACCTTCTGAAGGTTGCGGAGGTGAAAACCGAGCGCCTGATGCTTGGCTCTGAAACCGTGGATGTTCAGGGACTCGCCGCAGGTCCTCACATCCTCGGCATGCTTCATGAGGGAGTTGAAGTCGGTGGCGCGAAGCCTCCTGGTGGTCCAGAAGGGGCACCTGTAGACGTCGCCGAAGAAGAAGTTGTAGTACTAGCCGGACTTCAGCCTCCTCACATGACGAGCCTTGGTGTCCTTGGACTCGTCGTCGCTGTAGACGTCACTGCATCATCCTGTTGGAAAAACAGTAGAGTGCAATAAGGACATGATTGAGATACTTTGATTATCGGGATTGATTATTTGCATAAATTAACCGATTGAGATCCCTTGATTATTACCCAAATCTCAAACCAAATCAAATACTAATCCCAACTATGAACAGGGGATTCAAATACGAATAGGAGGGTTCATCAAAATATGAGATCTAACACAAGAGGATTAGCTATTGTAAAAATACAAACAATCGAACCCTAATAACATACAATTTAGCATCCAATGATGGGAATGGGGGAAGCACAAGGGAAGGGGAGAAAACCATGGTTACCTCCGACCATGGGTCAGTGATCCTGGTGTCGCAGGGGTTCTCTGGCCTTATGTAATCAACCTCCTCGTAGGGGTCCCAGCTGGGCGGGATCTACCTGAGACCAGTGGGGGCCTCCTTGCCGACGGCTACGGTGGATGCAGGGATGGGGCCGATAGCTGCCTTCGATGCCTAGACGGGGGCCTATATGGGGATGGGGCCTCCTCGCCGGTGGCCTTGGAGGTGCTGATGGCCACTATGCCATTCTTCTCCATCGCCGACATGGTTGGGGTTTTCTTGGGGGTTTGTAGAAGGTGATGGGACAATGGAGACGGTTGAGTGAGCAAGTGAGTGATGAGTGAGAGTGAGGAGGCCTCTATAAAGGAGAAGGGAAGCAATGTTTCGTTGCACCACCGTGCACCACATAACCGCATATGCTACTGCACCGTGCATGGCCACATGTGTCCGCTACCGTCCCGTGCACCGCACACACATACCATGAGTTACGTTTTTTCCCTCGTGTCTAACCCTGGCGACTTAGTTGTGCTCAGTTTTTCCCTCGAGTGTAACACTGGCAGTTTGGTTGTACTCAGTTTTGCCCTCCAGTACTAACACTGCCCTGTGCAATATACTCAGTTTTACCCTCCGGTGGCTATCAACAGAGAGTCAACAAATGGGTTTTAGCTAGCTAATTGAGTCATTTTATGCACAACAAATTCAAAAAGATCAAAACATAGTGGCATCTACCCAGAGAGTCTTATTATGTGACCTGCCACCATAAGAAATGTATATAAATCAAGTTTTAACCTAAATCGCCACTTCTCAAATCACCTACTATCTATGAAGGTTCTTGGCTTTCTACTCAAGCCTCTTCCCAAATAAAACTCCCCAAAACATAGTTTGTCTAAATGAGGCAATAATTGTCAAATTGGTGTATATTTGATTTATAAATAGTTTGATGTATGCCAAGATGTATTTTATTGTATAAAAGACGCATTTTCCATTTTTTAAATCTTTTTCCATTTTCTATTTGAATCCCTTTGTCAGTCTTGCCCTTAGTTTTTAAGTTCTACTTAGTTTTGCCCTTGGTTCTTAAGTTCTACTCAGTTTCCCCTCTCTTAGTCACAATCTCTCACACTTGTGCTCATCTTCGTTGATACGCTCTGATTGGTTGAGATAGTTGTCATGCAGATCGTGCCCACCAACTATTGATCCTCTATGACCTAGCGGACAGGATAACCCCTATATCTGTTGGGGCACCCCTCTATCCATGCAAAATAATGAGTTTGCCACCGGTAATTTAACTCCATAAACAAACGAACTTGAATATAATTTGAAGGGAACGTGTTCAAAGGTGTATAATTTGTGAATTACATTCCACTATGAAAATGATAATCTCTCAAGATTTTCTTAGCACAATATTATCACGTATTAAGTGCGATTTCAAAGAGTTCAAATGTGTATAATTCTCGTATATGCAAGTTTATACATTACATTCCACTCTATGAAAATGGGGTAGAAAATGATAATCTCTCAAAAATTTGCTAGTACATCATTATCTCAATATTAAGTGCAATTTCACAGTGTTCAAAGGTTTAAAATTTTCGTATATGCAAGTTTATGCATTATATTTCACTCCATGGAAATGATAAATGATCAGGATTTTATTAGCACAACATTATCATGTCCTAAGTGCGATTTCAAAGAGTCCAAAGGTGTATAATTTTTGTATATGCTAGTTTATGCATTATATTCCACTATATGAAAATGATAATCTCTCAAGATTTTCTTAGCACAACATTATCACGTATTAAGTGCGATTTCAAAGAGTTCAAAGGTGTATAATTTTCATATATGCAAGTTTATGCATTACATTCCACTCTATGAAAATGGGGGAGAAAATAATAATCTCTCAAAATTTTGTTAGCACATCATTATCACGCATTAAGTGTGATTTAAAAGTGTTCAAAGGTTTATAATTTTCACATATGCAAGTTTGTGCATTAAATTCCACTCTATGAAAATGATAATCTCTCAAGATTTTCTTAGCACAACATTATCACGTATTAAGTGTGATCTCAAAGAGTTCAAAGGTGTATAATTTTCGTATACACAAGTTTATGCATTATATTTCACTCCATGGAAATGATAAATGATCAGGATTTTATTAGCACAACATTATCATGTTCTAAGTGCGATTTCAAATAGTTCAAAGGTGTATAATTTTCATATATGCATTACATATCACTATATAAAAATGAAGCTAGACAAAGGGCCACCATCACCGGAGAAGAAGAAGAAAGGGGAGGCAACGGCACGAGCGTGGGCGCAGGGCCGGGTCAGGGTCCCATCTTGCAATGCCAACCTGGGTAAGCTGTGGGTTCGGCGCTCACGTGGATAACTTGTGGGTCCGATGATGATCTAGATAAGTGGGGAGAGGTGTCCACTACGGGAACCGACTGAACGCGACCCCACTTGACAACATGTAACGACAAGGGTACACTATGGGACCCGACAGAACGCGACCCTACTCGTCAGCATGTAACAGCGAGGGTCCACTACGGGACCCGACAAAACGCGGCCCCACTTGTCAGCACGTAACGACAAGACTAACGGACATCGAGTTTTCAGACCATGTGAGAGTTTCGTACAAGGAGATGGGCAAAAGGGAGGAACGGTTAAGCGGCTGGGGAAAACTAAGTACAACTAACAAACCGAGGGTACGAAAATAGAAATCCCTATTATATTATATTCCATGTTGATTAACAGATGATCAAGGTTTCCTGATCATGACATTGGATGTTCTTAATAACGAGGTCACAATATTGGTGGAATGATGTGCAGAACATTATCCCAAAGTATAGTAATATGATCATGTTCTCAAGTTTATATTGGTATCTCATTCTAAGTAACTCTAAATTTTGACCATGAGATCACGTCAATCACTAAGTCTGGAAGAGTAGTTTGATTCCATCAAACGTAACACCGTAATAGGGTGATTATAAAGATGTCATTGAGTACTTGGGAAGTCTTAGTTGAGGCTAGTGGATCAAGAGTGGGATTTTCCCATCCTGATGATGGAGAGATATACTCAGGGCCCTCTCGGTGATATCACATTGACATAGCTTGCAAGCAAGGTATAAGATCAGTAAGAATGCTATATCACAGGAACGAGAAAAGAGTACTTGTCGGTAATGAGATCGAACTAGGTTTGGATGATACCAAATGATCGGATCTCGGACAAGTAAAATACCGCGAGACAAAAGGAACTACTTACTACAAAAAGGTTCACATGATCACTAGTTCATCGTTGAATTAGTAGGAGTCATTATGGATCTCTAGGTCCCGCTAATGATTATTGATCAGAGAGAGTCTCGATCATGTCCACTTAGTTCATGAGACCGTAGGAATGCACACTTAAGGGTCATCGACGCATTTGAGTGAATAGGGAACGCAGGAGGAAACACTGGACATCGCAGAAACTATTCTGATAAAAACTACTAGAATAGTTTTGGTGTATCGAAATATTTCAAGGGATTAAATTGTTAATGTGTTCATTAAATGAAGTACTCATTAAATGAAGTGTTCATTAAATTTAGTGGTATTAAATCAAGTGAATTAAACTGCTTTAATGGAAATACCTTTGATTTTTGAGTGAAAACTAAATGGGAGAAAGTGGCTTTTGAATTTTGTGAGTGGAGAGTCCACTAGCAATCAAGAGGGGAGAGGTGGGGGCTCACCATGCCCCATGCACACAGCCCCTTCGGGGCCTCCCCCTCCCCCTATAAAATAAGGGGGTGGAGCTCCTCTCCCTCACACTCATTCACCATTCCGCTCATATGCCCTTTTGTTGGCATCTCCCTCCCCTTGCTAGCTTTGTCCATTTCCATGATTACGATGCTTAGGCAAAGCCCTACTCAAGATCTTATCCACCACTGCCACCACTACCATGTTGTAGTGCTACTGGAGTTCCCGAGGATCCGCTACTTCCACAGCTCAACATGGAGCAAGGGACGAAGGTCATTGGCACACCAAACGTGTGACCGATTACGGAGGCGCTTCCCTTTCTGGCGCTTATAGTCATCACGTCCTTGAGGATGGTCGTGTACATTCTACACCAGCCACATTTTTTTGTGGGAACATTATCCCTCTTATGGTCTTCGAGGGTGAGTCCTTCTGAAATTGTTACAAGTATCACCTAGATTCGATCTTGACAGTTCCAACTATAGGAATTTTTTGTTTTCTATGCAACGAACCCCATCAGTGGTATCAGAGCTATGTCTATGTGTAGATGCTTTGTACGGTTAGAACACATAGAGATGTGGATGTTGATGATCATGTTATGGCATACTTTAGTGAATTTGGATCATGGTGGCATGTTGGGATGAAGCGACATGGGCTAATTTTACATGTCCTCGCACATGAAACTTGTCCCATGCTTGACATGCAACTTGTATTGCATAAGTGTATCAATGAGTGTCAGTCTCTCCCAGCATAGTCATGACCTAATTCACAACAGTTTGCTAATAACTTAATTATCACCGTTGTGGTTGAAGTTTGTAGGTAGAAATATTCTTTCCTAGAAAGCCCACAGCCACGTAAAATATGCAAAAATAAATTAGAGGCGTCTAACTTGTTTTTGCAGGGGCATGTGATGTGATATGGTCATTGATACAACAATTGTTGTATGCAATGAGATTTATTGGAAGTTAAACAACTGGCAGAAGCCATATGGTTATATTTATCTTTTTATGGCATGCGTGTTGTTTATATATATCCGACAGATATATTTGTAATGGTGGAGACAACCATGATGGTGGTGCCATGGACCTTGGTGCCATGCCGGTGGAATGGTGGAGATCATACCATGACGCACAAGATGGAGATCGAATGCAAGAAGGACCATATCATATCAGATTATTCTTGCATGTGATATTCATCCTTTAATGCATCTTATATTGCTTTGATTTAATCGCTACATTAGCATTATAAGATGATTCCTCCCACTAAATATCAAGATAATAATATGTTCTTCCTTAGTATGCACCATTAATAAAGTTCGTCATTTCGAAGAACCACGTGATGATCGGGTGTGATAGACTCTACGTTCGTATATAACGGCTGTAAGATAGTTTTACACACACAATTACTAAGGTTCTTACTTGGCGATCCTAGCATGTACAGTCATGGCCTCGGAACATGAACCGAAAGGTAAAGAATGAGTCATATGAATGATATGATGTCCATATGATGCTCGCCATTGGAACTACACCACCTCATGTGATGATCGGATGTCATGTAGTGAATTTGGTTCGTGTAATCACCAAAATGAATCGAGAGATATTGTTTTGAGTGGGAGTTCATTTAATAATTTGGATTAATTTGAACTTAATTTATCATAAACTAAATTGAAGTCAATTTATATAGTTCGTTGTAGTCACTGACATTCGTTTACTACCTTGTATTTAGCTATAATTGAGCCAATAGAACTATAGAATTCTGGAATTTTACTTTACGAACTGGTATCGTATTGTTTTATGAGTGTCAATCTAATGTTTAAAGTACTATTGCAAACATTCAGTAAAACATCACTTACTCCGTGAAATTCAATAAGTAGTATTGAATCAAGAGTAACAAATTTCAGCGTTATTATCTAAGTATCATGCTTGCCTCCATGATTCTTGATATTGTTTTTCATATCAATGTTATCTAGGAGATGAAAATTGTTTCAGAAACCATCATATGTAGAAGATATTATGATATCTAAAACAATGTCTTGGTTGCAATATGATAGAGTATAATTTAATAAAATACATAGTCTCGTATTGTATGAGAATTTGTAAAGGTTGGAGACGCTAGGTGTCCTGATCACCCAAATTTTTTTGGGAATTAACATTATATTCGCGATTCATCCTTATGAGCTATAGTAGCTTGATCATGAAAGTTGCCATGATAAGAATGGGTAGAATATGTAGGTAAAATGTTTACTACATTAAAAGGATTACTAAAAAGAATGAAATTTGGAAGAGGGCCAAACATTTGATGATGGTAATCTACATCAAAAGTGCAAGTCGAAGGATATTAGTATTTGACTAACAGGCTTTGGACTATGTGTCATGTGTATAGCACCACTATTGATGTTGATAGATTATTTTAAAAAGGAAAAGGAAATGCTGAAAGAGAATCTTAGAAATATTTGGCAGAAAAGAAAAGACCAGAAATGTCTATCTTAGGTATATAAATGATATACATGTTATGCGTGTATTATTTGCTTGTTAAACAATGTGGTTCTTGGGTATTGGATACCGAATTGGTTGGTGTGAAATGTCACAAAGAGCAACACAATTCATGAATTGTAATGTCCTAAGTAACTAGCAAAAGAATATGTGATGATGTTCATCGAAAATAAATAAAGTGTTATTGTGTTTCTCGTTGACATCAAAGCTTGCCTTCAAGATTTGTTTTTAATAATTGTTATTTTGTTCTAGTATTATGAGAATGATGGTTCTTCAAATAATTACCATTACCGTATTCCCTTAAAGATGGATGAACACTTACAAATCTAGTTGGATAAATCACGTCCATAAACATTGATGCTAAAGTGTCGTAAGAAGATCACTTATGAGTAACACTGCAATTTAAATCATATTGGGAAAAAACATGAAGAAACTCCATGTTGATGGAATTTTGGAGTCTTTTTGATTTTTTTAATCAATTGACACTTGTGAGAATTTCCCGGAGATGATTTAAATTTCGTTCATAGGCCAAAGAGGAATGAATGACTAACTCATTGGACATTGTTCGTATTGATGTATATAGTCCATTATGTGTAGCCGTATGTGGTGGATCATTCAAACTTCATATACTTTAACCAAAGATTTGAGTGAATATATGTATATTTACTTAGAAGTATAAAACATTTGAAAATGTTCAAATAATTTCAAGATGAAGTGGAAAATCATTGTAATGAGAAAATAAAGAATTTATGATTGGATCATAAAGGAAAATATTTGAGGACCAAGTTCAGCAGAAACACCTAAGTTTCAAGGAATCGTTCCATGGATTTATCGATAAACCATAAGAGTATGGAGTATTCAAGAGATGTAATCAAACCTTGTTTGACATGTTAGGATCAACAATGTTATTTACAAAATTGCCATTATATTTTGAAGTTTAAGATTTAGTGACTACCGCTTTTACACTGAAAAGAGCTCCATCATGATCCATTGAAATGACACCATATGAGTTATGGATTGGGATAAAACCCAAGTTGTCTTTTTCTTAAATTTTGGCATGCTAGGCATAAGTAAAATGTTTAGAACCAAAGTCGGATAAGCACGTCGTTGTAGGTTATCCCAAAGAAATAGTTGGGTATTCCTCCATAACACCGAAGCCAAAAGTGTTTGTCACTTAGAACATCAAGTTTCTTGAGAAGGAATTTTTTCATGAAAAGTTAAGTGGGAGGAAAATAGAACTTTGATAAGGTTATTGAACCCTAGATATATGTGCTAAGTTGTGCAGCGCCTGAAAATGTCCCGTAGGAAGCCATAATGCTCATGGCTCTCGTGCCTCAAAGGTTGTGGTCATGGAGATCTAAGTTCATATTGAACCGCCTACATCGAGTAAACAATCAAATACTAAGATTTGAGATTAAATCATTATTGTTTGATAATGATGAACCGACTACATGCAAAGAAGCGATGATGGGCCCTGACTTCGTCAAATGGCTTGAAGCCATAGAATCAGTGATAGTTCTGTACACGAGAAACCAAGTTACTGAACTTGGAAGACCCTCTGAAAGACATAAATCCTATCAGTCGTATTTGGATCTATAAAGAAACAGACATGGATATTTCACATCTATGAAATAGTCGACATATCAGTAAAGAGTTTACGACAATGTTCAAGGATTTGAATACGACAAGATTCAATCTTTCATAGTGATATTTAGCCTGGACGGATTAGTGTAGCAACTACTACATATGTCAACTATTGTATATGCTAGTTGAACAAACAAAACAATGCTCTTCTAATAGAATGGTTACCTAGGACGTATGTGTGACACGGTCCGAAGGGTTTTTTTAAATCAAAGGATGCTAAAAAGGCATGCACACTTTAATAGTTTAGGTAAGCATAGCAGAGTTGGAATCTTCACCATGATGAAACTGTTAAAAGGTCTAATTTCATAAAAATGATGAAGTTGCTCGCATTTGCAAGAAATTAAGTGGGAGTGCTGAGACATATTTCTAATACATTGTGTGTAAGACATATTGTCGATCGGAAATGATGTACCTTTTACTGACACAAGTTAAGAATTTCATTAAAATTAGATTTCAATGAAAGATTTAGGCAAAACTAGAATATTAGGCATCAAAGTCTATTTGGATAGATCGAGACGCTAATATGGTTATTTCAAATGGACATAGATAAATAGATGAAGTTCGATATTGAAATGACGAGAAAGGTTCTTGCCACATGGAAAAGGTTGAGTCAAGATTCAGGTGTTTTGACACTTGGTGAGTAAAATCACATGAATATCTTGATAAATGAGATTCAAGTGTGGGGATGACACTTCATGAGTAAAATCACATGAATATATTAATCAATCATATAGTGACATGTACATATCTAGATATCTCATATGCTCTAAATGTTATGAACATATACCAGGGCGACTCATATGATGATCATTGGACAATAGTAAGAATATTCTTATGATCTTTGGAAGAACTAAGAATATATTCCGTATGTGGAAGTGACAGATAGTTCATTGTAAAGTGTTACATTGGCACTATACAGATAGTTAATTATAAAGTGTTACATTGATACTAATTTTGTCACAAAGTACAAACTAAGTTTATCTCAATTTAGGCTATGGGTTAAGGGCACAATTTGATGGAAGAAAGTTCCATGATAAATTTGGATGAGTTTCAAAAGTTTAAGTATTGTGACGAATACTACAACAAAAGGCTAAGTATAAGACTGCTCTAGTAGCAGCATAGGGAGGCATCTGTGTTAAGAAGTTTGTTAATCAAACTATGTGTAGTTCCAAGCGGGGTAATACTATGAAGATCTATTGCACGACAATAGTATCAACATATTTTAAATCCGAAGGAACTAAGGTCTCACCAAATGACCAAATTTGTACAATGCCATCTCATTTGAGAATGAGTGATGTGTAGAGACGCAAAGACATGCAAATACAAACAGACTTAAAAGTGTCAGATCTGGATATTAGGTTTACCACAAGAAATGTGTACATACAACACCAGCCATAGGTGTTTATATGCGCAAGTTTCAACTAGATTATTGACTCTAATGCAAGTGGAAGACTGAAGGGAATATACCTGAGAGGCAATAATAAAGTGGTTATTATATTATATTCCATGTTTATGATAAATGTCTATTTCTCATGCTATAATTGTGTTAACTGAAAACATTAATACATGTGTGTTTAATAAACAAATAAAAGGTCCTAGTAATGCCTCTCATTACACTAGCTTGTTGATTAACAGATGATCAAGGTTTCTTGATCATGACATTGGATGTTGTTAATAACGAGGTCACAACATTGGTGGAATGATGTGATAAACATTCTCCCAAAGTATAGTAATACGATCATATCCTCAAGTTTATATTGCTATCTCATTTGAAGTAACTCTAATCCTTGGACCGTGAGATCACATCAATCATTAACTCTGGAAGAGTACTTTGATTCCATCAAATGTCAAACCGTAATAGGGTGATTATAAAGATGTCATTGAGTACTTGGAAATTCTTAGTTTAGGCTCGTGGATCAAGAGTGGGATTTGTCCATCCTGATGATGGAGAGATATACGCAGGTCCCTCTTGGTGATATCACATTGACATTGCTCGCACGCAAGTGATAATATCACTAAGAATGTTATATCACGGGAACGAGAAAAGAGTACTTGTCAGTAACGAGATCAAAGTAGGTATGGATGATACCAAATGATCAGATATCGGACAAGTAAAATACCGTGAGACAAAAGGTTCACGCGATCACTAGTGCATCGTTGAATTAGTGGGAGTCATTATGGATCTCTAAGTCCCGCTAATGATTATTGATCGGAAAGAGTATCGAGTACACTTAGTTCACGATCCCGTAGGGAGACACACTTAAGGACCGCCAATGCATTTGAGTGGATAGGAAATGCACGAGAAAATACTGGACAACACAGAAACTGTTCTGATAAAAACTTCCGAAATAGTTTCGATGCATCGAAATATTGCAAGGTATTAAATTGTTAATGTGTTCATTAAATTAAGAACTCATTAAATGAAGTCTTCATTAATTTTAGTGGCATTAAACCAAGTGAATTAAAGTTCTTTAATGGAAATGCCTTTGATTTTTGAGTGGAAATTAAATGGGAGAAAGTGGTCTTGAATTTTGTGAGTGGAGAGTCCACTAGCAATCAAGAGGGGAGAGGTGGGGGCACACCAAGACCCATGTGCACAGCCCCTTGGGGGCTTCCCCCTCTCCCTTAGAAAGGAGGGGTGGATCTCCTCTCCCTCACACTCATTCTTCATTCCTCTCATATGCCCTTTGGTTGGCATATCCCTTCCCATGCTATCCGTGTCCATTGCCACGAGTACGATGCTTAGGCACGGTCCTGCTCAAGATCTTTTCCACCACCGCCACTACCATGTCGTTGTGATGCTGGAGTTCCTGAGGATTCGCTACTTCTGTTGCCCAACATGGAGCAAGGGACGGAGGTCATCGGCACACCAAACGTGTAACCGATTATGAAGGCACTATCCTTTGTGCCGCTTATAGTCATTGTGTCCTTGAGGACATCCATGTACATTCTACACCATCCACGTTTGGTTACGGGAATGTTGTCCTGCTTACGCTCTTCAAGGGTGAGTCTTTCTGAAACTTTTACAAGTATCGCTTAGATTCGATCTTGGCAGTTGCAACCGTAGGATTTTTTTTGTTTTCTATGCAACGAATCACATTAATTTTCATCTAGCGACACGGGACAAGGAAAAAGGGGACGTGAACGAGAGAAGGTCTGCCTAAGTGGATTTGCGCTCCACATGCTCATGGTCCCACTTGTCATGGAGCCTTTCAGTCAGCCACAAAGTAAGAAAAAGGCTTACTGAATCCAACGGTGGTAGTTCTCTGCTAGAGTAACACTGGACACTTTTTACCACATCCAATGGACCAGAAGTGTGCGCACTCGGGGATGGCTTCAATGGCCAGGCCACCAGCCTTTATAGGAGTAATACATGCCTCCCGTGTTGATCTAATGCTAGCTTGGGAATTGTTCCTAGGCTTCTAGTTGATTTACCAGGATCATATGTTCCCTAGGTACTTCTTTGTTGTCAATAGATCATGCATACTATCAGATATGTGTAGTGATGTGTCTGTTGAGTTCCAAATAGACCCAAAGCTCCTAGTATTTTACCAGTGATCACCAAGTCAAGTCTGTGATCATCCCTTTTTACTACCCTCTTCATTTATTTTTTCTTATCATCTAATATGGTAAGACCAAACACTATGCTTGTAACCTAGCCCCTCTCATCTCTCTAGTTGCCTATGTGATGCTCTTGTGAAGCTTTTTTTTGTTATATGAGCAATCATGCTTCTTGTGGCTACCATCCTCCTTCTAGATGATTCAGTGGTACTCCTTGATATTCTTAGTGATCTAGGTGTCCTATGAACAATGTTGGTATGTTTATGATGAACTGGTGTGATTGATGTGCCCTTTCATGTTGCTAGTTGCTCATTTTGGTGCTGCCACCCACTGTGATGAATCATCTTTTACATAGATGATAAGGTGGTTATTGTTTCTAGCATGGTGACTACAAGTTACCAAGTTGGGGTGGTTCCCACTTGTGGATTAGCTTGGTAGTAATGATATAACCCTCATTTTTGGCATTTGTTTTTGGTTAAGACAAAGGAATAAACCCTACATGGGTTGGTTTAGTCTATGTGGCTTTGAATAAAACTTTGTGGGATTTCTAAGATGTGGGCTTTAAGAATATTTGGTGGGTTTAATCGTTTTAATCACATGGATGAACCTTGCGGGATTTAATTGTATGGTTGATCTCAATAAGATGGATTTTTATAAAATACCATCAAATAATTGTGGTGTTTCAAGAATGTCATCAAACGAATGTCGCCGTTCTGAAAATGCTTTTGTCAACGCCATTTGAACGCTATATCTCTTGTGGAAAGACTATTATGACCTTATTGCATTTTGTGAAGAATTTTGACATTTTGCAACATAATAAAATGAATAATAGTCATTTTAAGTTCTCAACAATAACATTTTCAACTCATGTCCAACAATAATTTAGGGCCCGGTCGGAACACATGAATAGGAAACACAGGACATAGTTTTTGTTGATAAGTGGGACCATGATTCCCCATTTTCCCCATCATACCCCCTTCTTCATTTCTCTCTCTTCCTCATTTGACGGTGGCCTACAAGGAAAGGGTGGACGAGCAACAACTCCTGAATGATCTAGGCCAAGTGTGTGTGAAGAGTTGTTTCTCGCTTTGCTACTATCGAGCGTGCATATACATGACGAGCAAGCTAGGCGAGGGATCTACCCTCTATCTAGGGAAAGGGTGGGGCATGACTGGGGCCTCACTTGGCAAGAGGGATAGTAGGCATCAAGTAGGATGAGTGCATGCAGAGAGCGGTAGGCCGGCAAGAGCTGATTTGTGACGGACATTCATAGTGGTGGCAGCAAATGGGTCATCGTGTGGCTGGAGGAGATATCGGAAGCAACACCATCATTGAGGGACGTCTAACCGGAGGATGATAGGACCAATAGCGGGTGTGGATTTTCTGGCGAATCCATGTTAGACATATTGTATAACATACTATGTATCTATTAGTATCTTAACCAAATCGTTACTACCTTGTATATGTAGTTCCCTGGATATATATACATGAGGTGCCACACTATCTAGCATTGATAAATTCCCCACAACAGTCGTACCTCTCCAAGGTTGGGTTTTACATGATAATGTAGAGGTCACTAACTCACTATGTACCTATTGGTTCATGTTGATGATATCATTGTGGTGAGATCCTCCACCGTTGCTGTTGATCGCCTTGTCTAGGGGTTGCGTTCTAAGTTTGCAGTCAAAGATCTCGGTTCTCTACACTTCTTCCTTGGATTAGAGGTCTCTCCTTCTTCCAATGGTCTTCCTCTCACACAAAAGAAGTATGCTCTCGATCTTGTTCTCCATGTTGGTATGCCTAAGTGCAAGCCTACACACACCTATGAATGCGATAGATAAACTCTCTGATGTCGATGGAGTTCTGTCGTCCATTGAGGAGACAACAAACTTTCACAATATTGTTGGTGGCGTTCAATATCTTCTTATTACTCAGCTATATTTGTCCTTTGCTGTCAGCAGGGTGTGCTAGTATCTTCAGGCTCCTCTTCATACTCATTGTTTGATTGTTAAGTGTATTATTTATTACATTAGTTTGACTATTTCTCATGGGGTGTAGATGCAGTCGGCTTCATCTAGTCTCTTGTCTTCCTTTTCTGATGCTGACTGGACTGACAACAATGATGATCGGTAAACCACTTCGGGATATGCCATATTCTATGGACCTAATTTTATTGCTTGGAGTGCTCGCAAGCAAGCCACAATATCATGTTTCAGTACAAAGGCATAGTACAAGGCACTTGCCAATGCAACTGTCGAGTTGATTTGGGTTCAGCCTTTGCTTCAAGCGGTGAGTCTTGCGGGGTCTTCAACCTGTTATTTGGTGTGATAACATTGGTGTGATGTATCCTAATCTTAGTCTCTTTAACATGGCTATTGCCATTGCCATTGCCATTGCAATTGTTCGAGGCCTGTCGCCTAATCTTAGTCTCTTTAACATGGCTAAGATTGAGGGAGCATGTTAGACATATTGTATAGCCTCTAGTCCAGATGTTAGTATCTTGACCAAATCGGTTACTACCTTATATATGTATAATTCCCTGACTATATATACATGAGATGCTACACTATCTAGCGTTGAGCAATTCCCCACAATGGTTGTACCTCTATAGGGTTACAACCGGAAGTCCTGGGAGGGAGACTAGGTATCATGGGCATATCCCAAGGTTTATTTTTGTGGAGACCGGTCGCCTCTAGAGTTGCTCTGAGGTAATTCTGGTACTTGACTAAAAAGCTGACTCTTTTCTCCGAATTAGCGGGCAATTGATAGTTCTGTTATTTCTGAAACAACGACACATGTTTGATAGCATTCTCACAAAGACGACCTCTTCGACGGTCCCCTCTAAATTTCCTCCGAGGGTAATTCTGGTACTTGACTAAAAAACTGGCAAAACTTATTTCTCCGAGCTAACGGTCAATTGCCAGTTGTGTCATTTCCGAAACAACGACACATGTTTGATAGCATTCCCTTCGATATATTCTCGAAAAACGACAATCTTTCCGGTGTCATCTTAATAAGAATTTCCTATTTGGCATAGCTGCTGTGGTGCTGTGCCATACTGGCCCAGGGCAGTTACTACTTTCCTCCTTAGAATGTGCCAATGTCAATGTGCGCATAAGGTAGACGGCGAGTCTCCTCTCCGGACTGCCCCCCGTGCACCTACTTAAGACCACCCTGGAAACCACAAAGGCTCCTCACACAGCAACCCCAGCGCTAAACCCCTCAAACGACCCTAGAGCTTAGCTCTCCCGGTAGCAAATCCTCCCCCTCGCCTCCCATGGTCGCCGGAAAGTTTCCCTCCCCAATCCGCGCCCAGTCATCTTTCAGCCACGAAAGCCCTTCGTTCCTGCGCGGCCACGCTCCTCAAGGAGGAAGACCGTTGGCAGGATATGCAGCTGCCCTTGGTAGTCGTGGTGGCGCCGGCTTGTCGATCTTGGGGTCTGGGCGTCCAGGTGTGAACGGTGGAGGCGCTGCTCGAGGTGGCGTCGACGGGCCTCCGCGCGCGTGCCCCAAGTGCTCCAGGAGCTTCCACGGGCCTGTGGCGCTGTACTTGCACATGAAGATCTGCCTTGTACCTGCTCCAGCCGCACGTGCCAGGACCACGACCAGGCCGCACGTGCCGACGGTCCTGGAGGTCTTGCGCCGCTCGGTGGTCC
This sequence comes from Avena eriantha, assembly GCA_910589775.1. Classification (NCBI taxonomy): domain Eukaryota; kingdom Viridiplantae; phylum Streptophyta; class Magnoliopsida; order Poales; family Poaceae; genus Avena; species Avena eriantha. The sequence continues at coordinate 227,328,089 of OU342743.1, read as the reverse complement.
CGTGGTTGCGGGACGAGCACCTGGGCATGCTGCGTTTAGATTTACTAGACGATTCGTGCGCGCTGCGGAACAGATCGTGTCGGACGAGCTGGCCGTCTACATGAAGAGCGTCCCTGCCGTGCCCAGATATCCTCCAGCTGCCATGGCAGCAGGCCCCACATCGATCTCAGATATTCGTGCAGCAGCAACCGTGCCGATTGCACCAGCTCCCCGTGCTGCTCCTGCGACCCTTGCACCGGCGGCGGGGGCGCCTATGGCCTTTGCAGCACCTCTGCCTACCCCGGCTGCTCTTGGTCGTGGCAGTACTCGCGCTCGCGCCGGCGCCGGCGCACGTGTGGGGTACGCGTGTAAGGAGTGCGGCGAGACGTTCTGGTGCAGGCAGGCGCTCGGCGGGCACGCGGCTAGACGTCACCACCGCAAGGCTAGGCCCTCGCCGGCCCGTGTCCCTGCTGCCAGCATCAGCAGCTTCCCTCCCGCTCCCGGCCTCGCTATGCGGAAGCGGCCAGCGACGGAGGCGGCGTCGCCTCCCAATGCAAAACGCCGCTGCATCCGCCTCTTCGGCGTCGACATCGTCGACGAAGCCCCGGCGGAGTAAGTGGCGATAATTCTGCGCAGCGCTACCCGTCCGCACCCTTGCAGCTTAATTAGCATGGTAGTCCGCTAGCTCTCGTTCGCTCAAGATTTCCTGCTGCTGATTCCCGATCGGCGCGGCGAAATAGTATCTTTGCTTTAGATCATTTCCCTTCCAAGGTTACTTCGCTTTAGATTATTTTCCATAGTCATACCAGAGCTTGTAGCCATTATTGTAGGCTTTCCAGATGAATCAGTTGTATGAGTTGCTTCGGTTTAGATTTTCCATAGTTCATACCAGAGCTTGTAGCCTTGTAGGCTTTCCAGATGAAATCAGTTGTGTGACTTCGGTTTAGATTTCTAGGTTCATACCGGAGCTTGTAGCCTTGTAGGCTTTCCAGATGTATCGGTTGTATCAATTACTTTGGTTTAGACTTTGCAGAGTTCATAGTTCATACCCGAGCATGTAGCCTTTTGGCTTTCTATATGGAACAGTTGTATGAATTATCTCATGAATGAAAGTTACAAGAGTTGTTTGAACAACGTGCCAGATCTGAATGAGTATGACTTATCTGAAACGAAGTTGCAAGAGCTATTTCAATTGCACTCTCGTATTACTCTCTGAATGTACATCAAGTGTGTCAAAAATAGTCAGGCTGTGTCAGCCATCTCCTTGTATACAGTGCAGATGCAAATTGGAGATGTTCTCAGGTGAGAGCATGTAACTGGACTTCTGTATGGATCATGAGCACCAGTTAGATCTTACAAGTATTAGGTACTCACTTCCCTGATCATGCTGATGCTGATGGTGTATACTAGTGTTGAGTAAGCTGTGAACCGACAATCATATGTTCTGAATTGCCAGTCTCGCGGCAATCATACCAATGTTGTGTTCAACGTACTCGATTCCGTTGTTTAGTCTTTCCAGAGTGTCCGTTGAATCCATTGCCTTTATCTTGTATTTCTGCAGAGTAAGAAGTTCTGCATCTGACATACCTGTAGCATATGGCTTTGATGTTAGATTAGACTATATGAAGCTGATGTACACCCTTTCTGCAGCATCTCTTTATTTGGTCATTCCGGGTAATACTGAAATTTAGAACAGAACCATAAGAGGTGAAAATGAAATGATCTATCATCACCTGAAACGGATTGGTATGCGGCGAAGGAGAGACGCTCTGGCAGACCAGGGATAAAATTTTCATCATACCCTTTGAATATTTCTTTCTCAGACCATGATAGAGAACTTTTGATGTTTGTTTGCAGCGGTTCATCCTCGGGCACCTAAATGGCGAAGTTTTGATGTCAGGAAATCAGGATAAAACTACTATACTGCATTCACAAATCGCCAAAAAGAACAGAGATAGTAACTAAACCCTCAGCTTCATTTGTAGGCTGTGCAAATTGCACATGGACTCCCTTAGTTTGGAAATTCTCACGCCCAATTCGATGTCATCGGACGACCTGTCCATCATGGGAGAAACATCACCTCGCAAGTAGGGCTCCATCTGGATCAAGGAACAATATGACCATCTAAAATAGAAGTAAAATACAAGAGATGTTGTGAACTGTAGCTGCATAAAACAGAGCATCAAATTCAGGATCTGTAAAAACCATATGCCTGCCCACTTTTTATTTCTGTAAATTATTTATAGACATGCCAAAAATAATTCAGAACTAACACAGCATTGGGAACGTGTATAAACTCCATAGATAAACTTAGAAGATCTCCACATGTAGATAATAAAGTTAAAATGGAACGCATAATTCTGGTATAAAAGAGAACAAGACCTCTGAAGATATTATACACACAATTGTAGAAGTGCTCAAGTATTCAAACAATGATATGTGCATCAAAAGAACGATTCAAACTCGAGAACCAGAATGGCGTACCTGGAGAAGGTTCTTGATGTTCACACGGCATACACCTCTAATTGACACTAATGCTCCAAAGTCCATCTTTTGAACCTATACTAGAGTAGAAAAGGTGAACGACCCTAACAAGAACCCTGACATCGATTATCAAAATGAAGGACAGGAACTTACACTTTCTATCTGCACCAAACAGCCATATCTTACAGCAAAGGAATCCTTAGAAGAGCTTGACAAAACTGGATCAAGGACAAAGTGTACAAGGGAATTTTGCCTCCTATACAACGCCTGTTGAGCAAGGATTGACATAAACATAAGAAGGCCCTGTTGGCTGAAGATTTACATGTTTTCTGTAATCACTATTCAGTGCAGAAAAGCACCATGTGGTTCTTGTGTTTCGCAAAGAATGTGCCACAATCCCCTTTGTTCTGTTATCGGCACTCTTTCACTATACTATAATGAAAGATATCAATCCAAGACTCATTAAATCTAGCATTTTCACAATGGACCTGTTTTCTTGTGATGTATTTAGTGTATGATCCACATGGGGAGTACAACTATCTTATAGCTGGTAATAGTCCATACACCACATAAGGGTGCTATAGGCTTTTCACTACATAGATACCATGAAATATATAATGTATTACAAATAGCATTTTCCTCCTTATATTTTGATTAACTGGACCTCGGATCAAATATAATGTTCGCGTAATTACATGCCACCTAAAAATAAAAAGTAAAAATCCTCTAAATGATGCAAGGCTGTCATAGCCGCATCATCGTCCAATAAGGTAACTAGTTATTGAAATAACTTGCGGAATCGTCTGACATCCTGTATTTGATAAGTTGGACCTCCTGGCGAATATAATGTATGCCTAATTTATATGTCGCCTAAGAATATTAAAATAAACCTCCAAATGATTTAAGGTCCTTGTGTCATCATCCATAGGGTAATTAGTAATTACAATATATAACATAAAAAATATTTTTCCTACATTGACTATAATGTATGCCTAATTATATGTCACCCAAAAATTAAAAATAGTCTAAACAATTCAAGGCTCCCCTTAAACGCGTCATCATCCATAAGGTAACTAAAATAAATTACTTAAATAATCGTCCTCCTTTAACTTTGATTAGTTGACCTCCACAATGACTATAATGTATGCCTAATTATATGTTACATAACACTATAAAAATAATATTCTAAATGATTCAAGGCCCTCGTTAAACGCGTCATCATCAATATGGTAACTAGTAACTAAAATACGAAATCTTATTACTTTCTTTTTATTCCAATTAGCTGGCCTTCGTAATGACTATAATGTATGCCTGATTATATGTAATCTAATAATATAAAAACTATAAATGATGCAAGCAAACAATGTGATATATGACAGCTTGCAATGTATTACTACTTTACATATTGGAGGTGGTGACAGCACTGGCGCCAGTAGTGGTTCAGTTATCCGTTCGATGTCCCTAAAATAATTCTAAAATGAATCAATTGAAATCCATCTCCCAAGAAATATGGTTGTTGGGCTGATCCTTGGCTTAATGCTACGAGGATTTGGGCCTAGTTTAGAATGATTGAGGCTTGAGCTATAGTTTGGGCCTTCATGAAGAAACCCACTAACTAAAAACCGAAATGCACATACTATAGCGCAACCCCATGTGATCCTACACGCAGGAGCTAGCCCATGAAAGAAGCATGATATCAATATGCTTGGTGAAATCATTCTTTACGGGGTCACTTGCAATACTGGTAGCACTTGTAATGTCTAAAAAAGGAGTCAACATAGTGACAAAAACATCAAAATACTTACGCAACCACCATATTAAGTCAGGTCTAATACTGAAAGATCCATAGCTCGCAACTCAGCATCTACACTCGAACGGAAACACCACAAAATAACCCTCAAGCCCAACACATTTTTGGATGGCACAAGCTAAAAGTACCTACAATTTTTTTACCAGGGATGAGCATTCCCCACACCAAATCAAGGTGGAGGATAGATATGTGTCATGGCAAACACGATAACAGCGGATTTTGGTGTCGTGGTAGGTGTCCCAGAAGTCAGGCGCATTGCAATGATGCAGTAAATGGAATAGAGGCATTGCATATTGCACCGCCCACTGTAAGCATCCTTAATTGCTGGTCCCATGGTGGAGAACAGTCAAGCACATCTCGCTGACTAGTTAGGGTTGTTTGGCTGACTAGCATGGCGCACCACCGAGCTGACCCTTGACTTTATATCCACTTCTCCTCTCTGAAACCTCCCTTGGGATGAATCTTCATCATGCAAGCGGCGGCAACAGATAATGTGGAGGCGCCCAGCGAAATCTTCAGCGGGCATCGGTGACAGAGCTGGACTACGAGATGTCAGTACGCGTTCATCGATTATGTGTGCTTAATAATGTCGATTTCATCGCACCGGGCTTGGTGTTTGTTTGATCGAAATCTGGTTTGGGGATATCTCGATTTCATATGCATTTATGGATTTCTCTATGTCACACATGTACATGGTTGTTTTTCTTTTGAAGCACCACCCGAATGTACCTGAGGACATCTATGACCCGGATCAGAACAGCGTCGACTAGCATACAGACTGGATTTGCAAGTGTGGTTTACCACCACGTCGCTATACGGTGTGTGACAGCATGAGGCCGAAGAACACCGGCCGCAATTTTCGTGTGTGCGGTCATGAGAACTTGTTTGCGATTTCGTGGCATGGGTTGATTAAGAGCACGAATCGATAGCGTTAGCGCACTTTAATCCATCTGTGGTGCCAAATCAAAGTGACCTAAGATTTGAACACCTAGTGAGAAGAAGTATGCAAGAACAAAATATATTGTCGGTTAGGACTGAACTACAAATTTGTAATAACTAATATTTGTGTTCTTTAATACGTATACATATTTGTGTTATTTGGGTGACTTGGTAATATTGTCCTTTTCCATATTCGAGTACTTATTAGGATGCCTCATGTTTTGGGTATAAAGGCTAAGAGCCACCAAGCCTATCATTGGTCGCTCTCAATCGTATATCCCTCACCCACCATTAGTTCACGCACAACCCTAACACATTTCCGCATAGCCTCACACTCTCTGAGTCGCCAACATCCAGCCGGCGCGCCCCTCCACTTTAGCGCCAGCCACCACTGGCTCTCATCTCACTTAAGAGGGGTTGTCGAGCCAGATCTATCTGTCGCACCCCTCCTTGTGAGATCTCGAGCTAGATTTTGCCGTTGCACCCTTGCACGTCAGATCTTGATCCGAATCTGGCTGGCTTGGCCCTCTCAGTGAGATCTTGAGCCGGATCTGGCCGTGGCACCCCTAAACCCCTGAGATCTCTTGCAGTCCCGTGCATGGTAGAGGGATTTCTTGACATGACGGACATGGGACCCTGGATGGAGAGTACGGTCAGTAGACCCTTGGCACAGTGGGGAAAATCACGAACTCATCACACGAGATATTTTAATTGAATTGATCAATTCTATGGTCTGGTCGATTGGGTTATTTGTGATTTTTAACTGATTCGATCAATTTGTGTTTTTCTTGTATCCTTCTTAGAGCATGAGCTCCATTGCAGCTAGGATGCTCCTTCTGGACAGGGAAAACAAGCAGTTGAAGGAAAACATAAATAAAATTGTGCAAGAGAAGAAAAGAATTGAAGAAAGGAACATGTAGCTGGAGTTGTAGGTGGCCGATATCATGGATATACATAACCTTAAGGCACAAGCATATAGGTTGAAGATGAAGAAAATACAAAATATGCCCAAGAAAAGGAAACCGATCTGCAATATGCAGTCAGTTGCATTGTAATATTAGTAGTGAGTGCAATCACCAATTTAGGATCATGTAGATGTGTGTAGTCTTTGCTTTTCTAGGATATATATAGAATTATGATTCTTTTATAAGATGTATATATTCACTATGATTTTCTAAGATCCATATTGTATTTATAATAATCATTAATATGAAACATAATTAAGCAATAATTTTCTTCAAAAAATATAATAGGAGGCACTAAATTATTCCGAGCACTGTTGTCACACCACGACACCTATTTGTCCGCTGCCAGTCCATGTAGCCCGACGTTCGCAGTAGGCTAACGTTCTAGCACTAGCTCAGCAGATGACCATGGGCCGAGCGGAAAAAAACACCGCCTACGCACTTTTCCCGATGTAGTTATCCTTAGCGACTTTTTTTGTCGCAATAGCATGGACTCGACAATTAGGCGTGTGCCTCGATATTTATAACCGCCTAGGCCCACGTGTTTTGTTGTACTGAAAACTATAGTTTATTTCTTCTTCTAGGCAATGAGAGAACCACCAAGAAAACACAGTAATGAGAAAGGGGTCGATGATCCGTAGGGTCACTAGCACAAGTAGCATCTGAAGGAAGTAGCAAAGAAGACCAAGATCAGACATAAGAAACAGATTGCTATGACGAGCCTTAAAGGGGCAATATACTAAAAGTCATCTCCGGAAATGATTATGTCATCAACATATACTAGAAGATTTAGATCTCAAGGTGAAAGGTGGAAAAAGAGAGCAAGATTATGACCACTCGTGGAAAAGCAGGGCGGACCAGATGGGATGGCAAGGATGTCTAGGATGTTGGGGACATGTAGTGCAGGAGATCAAAGAGTCACAGAGCAGCGGTCGAGAAACATGAAAATCAATCTAAAGCAACGGGAATCTAACAATGAAGGGTGAAAGGTTTATCATGGGTAGCTTCAACTTGGTGTGGAATCAACCATATTTGGATACAAGTGCATTGATGAGCGATAATCGGTTAAACTAGACCGAGAGAAACTCGATCGGGAGAAGGACAAGTAGTGGCACCCAACAAAATCAAACCCTAAACCTAGGATTTGATACCATGTTTGGAAACATGCAACTTGTATTCCATGAGGCCAGGTACAAGTGTGGTAAATATAAGAAACCCTTTACCAAAAGTGGATCGGAAAACATGGAAATATAAAATACTCAAACACCAGCAACCATAATTTGGGATTCACACCCAACCTTTCTGAAGTGATAGTTCGCAGAGAAGTGCAATTAAAGCAGATGGTGAACAAGTTTCACACAAAGTCATAAACAGTACCTGGCTACCAGTAGCCTACCCTGCGGGTGGAGCATATGCGTCGTACTCTCTGGTCTATTCATAAGTTTACTAGAGATCATCCAAGTCTCATAGATTGCAACGTTTAACAGTTAGGCTCTCGGGCTCATATCGGTGTAGGACTTTCAAGAATGCGCTGTAAGACTGCATCTTTGCTAGTTATAGCCAACAGAAACACATTAAGGCATATCACCTACCTGCCTTACAGATTTTTAAGAGTTATGCATCTTCACACAGAGAGGGTTACAAATACTCTCCTCGGTCGAACCACTAGTTTATTCTTCCCAGATCCTAATTCACAGGATCTCCGAACACATAGATTGGGTTACCAGGTGTAACATCAATGGGTCTCAACCCCATCTCTCTCGATGCACTTTCTATCATATTTCGTGATAGTCCCCTTGTAAAGGGATCTGCCAGGTTTTTGTTTGTTTGAATATACGTAACCGTTATTACTCCAGAGTTTCTCAATTTCCTGACAAATTTCAATCGTCTCTTCATATGTCTTGATGACTTTGTGGTATCCTTAGAATTGTTCACTTTGACAATAATAGTTTGGTTGTCACAACTAATGTACTCAGATTTGTCTAGATTTGAATATATCTAGCACTAAAACATGTCTAGATACATCCAAATATAGACACAATCTGAGTCAATTAATTTGGATTGGAGGGAGCAAAAAAACATGAATTTTTGACAAAATTTAAATGGTTTCTCTCCCTATATTTTAAAGTTTTTGTGTTTTTACATCAGGGCATTAATGAATTCATAATTGTTTTTTCACGGTATTTCAAAACAAAATATGATTTTTTCCCCATCTAAATTGTTCTGCTTTCACCCTTAGAGATGGAACTTATCCAGTATAGAGTTGCGTGACCAAACATAAACTTCTGCAATAGTTGAGGGACAAAGGTGGACTTTTCGAATTTAATTTGATGTAGCATGTAATTTTGTAGCCAAAAGACATGCTAGCATTCTTATTAGCAATATGATTGTGATAGTTTTGCATTGGTATTTTGATGTGTTGTTTCATTTTTACTAAAGTAAATATGTGCTATTATTTGTGATGGCATACACATGCATAATGCCAAAAAGTAAACTTCACCAATGGATGGTCACGATTTAAAATCTCTCTTGCCTCTAACGTGGGAGATGCACCAAAAGAGAATTCTTAGATGATAAGCAAATGTGATGAAAAACATTTTTATTTGTTTGTAGGGAATGAAAAACATCGACAAAAATGCTGCATTGTGTCAGTTGAGAAAATATATACCGAGGTAGCAAAAGTAGCATGAAGCAATGGATTGAACCAATGGTAATTACCTCTTCTAGCAATGCGAGATACCTTGCTTCATACAAGTGAAGAGTCTTGCATTCAGATGGAATCAACACCTACAACATTTTCATTGTCTTAGTACAATCTCATTACCCTATTGTTTCTAGAAAAATGTGCAAGCCTCACGCCCGACAACTGGCCCAAGTGATAATTTTATTAGAAATAACGAGGCAAACTTGTTGATTAGAAATGGTGCAGATTCAGGTATGTGACTCTAAAATTAATTCCAGAAGTTTGCTTTTTTTGGATAAAGGGCGCTTTTTATTAGACTCCAATGTTTATTCTAGAAGTTTGCTAGAAGGAAAATGAGAACTCTTTAATTGGTTCATGCAAAGGCAGTACAGAGCTAGAGGAGAATCTGAACCGTGGTGATGTGATAACCTCACCAAGAATTCCCTTGGGCCAAAATCATAACTCGTGGCATTATTGCAACTTGGAAATGCTGATTTCTACAACAGTCATGTGTAGCTAACAGTAGGCCCAGTTAACAGGATCTTGCGAGGAAAAAAAATCTGGCTTTAGAATTCCCATCTAGCAATTGCTATCACTGTACAAACCTGAAGGTGATGATATGCAGTACCAAGTTCTACCATGTTTCATCAAGAAAGGTTATCAAACAGCCCCTGCCCTCACCAACTCCTGCTAGAATCTCTACTTTGGCTGATTCAACCAATTTATTCCATTAAACCTGATAAGATGCTATTGAACCCCTCATCCCAGACGTCCTATCTAATGGAAATAAGTATCGTATTTCTGATATTTTTTTTCTGGACCCAATCCACCCTGACTCACCAACGATAATTTTATGCCATGAACCAAACCAATTCGACATGCACCTTCCAATCGACCATTGCGATTGTGAGCTCTAGTACTCGTGGACTCTCGCTAAGATAATAAATCATTATCATCAGATTTCATCTAACACTATCCCAGACAAAACAGCAGAAGGGGCCTTCTTGTTTTGTCGGTGATCAGAAGCCTTACCTCCGCGGGCTGGAACGGGAGGAGAGGGAACTCGAGCGGCGGCGATGGCGGCGGCAATGGCGACGATGACGAGCAGCGGGCGGCCAGGGACCGACGCCGGCGCGTTGGGCACGCGAGGAGTGAAGGGTGGATCCTAGGGCTTGTATCATCCAGGTTCGACGCTGACGGGGAGAGGGGGCGGAGGAGAGTGGAGGCGGCCATGGACGGCCGCCGCGGCTGTGAAGTGTGGTAGGGAGGGCGTGGGTTGTTTTAGCGGTTGCCAATGGCGGGAGCATGGAGATAATGCTGATCGGCCAGTTACCGTAGTACCCACAAATGGATGGCCGCCGCAGCTGTGAAGTATCGTATTGAGTTTTTTTTTCTCCTTTACATTAGATGTTGTTGGGGATTGTATTTTTTTAGTACTCCGTGTTTTGGGGATTATCCATTCAAAATGGACCTTATTCAAATATCATTTCTCTTTTGTGGGGAAATCTTAGTTTTTTTTAGAACAATCTTACTTATTTTTATAAGCTTTTGGACCCACATTGAGCATTCGCCTCCTAAACAGTGCTGACCTGCTCTCGTAAAATTTAAAACTTTGAATAGTACTTCCTCCTATCCAACTTAATGGCTTCATTTTTTTCTAAATTCGGATGTATTTAATATTAAAATATGACTAGATATATCTGAATCTTGACAAATCTGAATCCATTAATTTGGATCGGAGGGAGTAATATATTTAGGTTGAGGACCAAAATCTACCCTTAAATATTTTTTAGATGATAGACGCCAGCAGCCACCCGACCTTTAAATTAATAAAGCCAGAGTCTTCCACACCGAGAACCGGCACGAAGACCACAAAATATCATGTAATATAAATGGCCCAGGGCCAAGTTTACAAGCCACAACGACAGCACTTGTCGCAACAATAGAAGATAGGGAGAACTAGATGCTAGGGATATGACTAGGTGGTGGAGCGAGTCGACGAGTAGGTATCCTGATGAAAAGGTGTTTGATTTTGTTCAAACTTCTCCAGAATTGCGATCCGCCCTGGCTACTAATGTTCAGCAGGTTATGAGAATTGTGGTACTTGGCCATCAACAGCTTGTGCCACAGGTTTTGGCTTTTGCTTGGGTTGATAAGTCTCCAAATCCATTTTAACATTAGGAAAATATTTAGGAATCTAGAATTCAGAACCCCAAGCTCCCTAGTTTTTTAGGTCTCCAAACGATTAGGCCAGATAATCCCGTGGTACTTTCTCTTGTCGCTCGCACCCCCCCCCTCCCAAAAAGAACCAAGCAATGTGCTTGTCAAAGCCTGCATGAGTCCCATTAGCAAGGAGAAACGAGCCCATATAGAAGATGGGAAGGCTCGACATGGAGAAGTTCACTAAGGTCAGCCTAACAACGGAAGACATAAAGCGGCCCTGCCAAGGTTCCACCCTACACCCTACAATCGAGACAAGGTTCTCCCAGTCCGATATGAAAAGGTTCATATCCGCCATCAGGAAGCCAAGGTAGGTGAAAGGGAAGGAACCCTCTTGGCAGCTTAGAAGCCTGGCAATTCTAGTCTACTCATTTTTATCTACCCCAAGGGCAAAAACCTCGATCTTGAGGAAGTTAATCTTGAGGCCAGAAGCAATTTCAAAACAAATCAGAATGAGTTTGATATTTGTAAGACACTGATCATTGAGGTCAAGGAGGAGTATCGTGTCATCCGCGTACTAGAGATGCCGATACCCCTCTTAGGATCAATTGAGAAACCACCCCTTGAATGTGACTTGCCGCTGATGTAGCATCCAGAATGGCCGCTAACGCGTCTGCCATGAAGTCAAAAAGGAGAGGGAGATAGGGTCACCCTGCTGCACTCCCCTCTTATTTCTAAAGTAAGGCCAACTACCCCATTAATATTGATTGTTGTATGTCCACCGGTAACAAGCTGCATTAGCCAATGAACTAGACCTAACTCGAAGCCCTTTCGAGTCAGAACCTCTCGGAGAAAAGACCATCTAACACAATCATACGCTTTTTCAAAGTCTAGTTTCAGGATAATGGCTCTCGATTTCCTAGACACCAAATCGTGGATAATTTCGTGCAGAGCTAGCACCCCGTCGTGAATGAGGCACCCTTTGATAAACGCCGTTTGCGAGAGGAAGATCGTGCGATGCGCTATCGCTGAAAGTCTAGAAGCTAGCGCTTTCAAGATCAATTTAAAAAGAATGTTGATCAACACATTAGGACGAAATAATTTGATGTCATCAGCCCCACGCACTTTGGGAATTAAAGACAAGATATAAAAATTCTAGCGCGAAATGTTAACTCTACCCAACATAAAATCACTAAGAATCCTAAGAATTAAGGGATTATGAATCGGCCACAAAAACTTAAAGAAGGCAATAGGAAAGTCGTCCGGACCAGGAGTGGTATCTATTTTGGTCTCTTTCATGACTGTATCCAATTCTTCCAGCAAAAAAAGTAAGCGCGAACACAACGTTCTCCTCCTGAGAAACCCTATGTTCCTTTGTCCAAAGATTAGGTCCAAGAGAGAGACACATCGGGTCATCTGAGCCCATCAACTCACGATAGAAATTGTAAATGTGCTCCTGTATAGTCGAGAAATCAGTGATAGCTCCCACTGGAGAATTCAGAGATTTGGTCTCCTCCTCTCTCTGGATGATCATAACCAGGCGATATTCAAGAGGATATCTATGAGCCCACCCTTCCTCGTCAAGACCAGCTCCATCCACCAACAAATCTAGCTCTTGAATTTGCTAGAGGATTGAGGCTTTCTCAACTTTAGCAATTGTATCGTAGTAAGCCTCCCAGCCTTTTAACAACCGACGAAGGCCATCACTCCGGGCCCTCCACACGTCGACAACGTCTCATCTACGCGCAAGTAGTAACAAGAATTGGGACCATTTAGTAGCGACCAGGTTAAAGAAACTAGGGCTGGAGAGCTAGCCATTCTCCAAAAAGAACCGACTAGGATTGCGCAAGACAAGGTCTCCCATGTCTAAAATCAACGGGTTGTGGTCTGATCCGATGCTAGGCTCGACACAAAGAGTAGTTAAAGGGAACTTGCAGTCCCACTCTGGAGATACAAGAACCCTATCTAGGACACTTCTAACCGGATTTAATTGATGATTTGACCAAGTAAATCTAGCCCCCGTTCTCGCAATCTCTCTGAGCTGAAGTCTAGCGATCGAATCATTGAACATGTTGGCATGCTTCTAGTCAATGTTGTGGTTATTCTTATCATCTTGTCTATGAATGAGATTGAAATCCCCTGATATCACCACTAGATACCTAGAGGCTTGCACTAGCGATTCAATCTCATCTAAAAACCTGGGAGAATTGGCATGGTTAGCAGGCCCACATACCCCCACAAACGTAAATGTGAAGCTAGTGTCTCTATGCAACATGGTGGCACTAAAAACGAATTCCCCCTGACTTGTTTCCCCAACTTCAAACATAGAGTCCCTGATACCTAGCAGCTACCCCTCGGATCTTCTATTGGCCGGCATCCAGGACTAGAAGAACTTGTTGCTAAGTTCTAGGCTCTCTAGTTCTTGGGGAAAAACTCCTAACACATAGTTTCCTGGAGAAAAATAATGTCTATCTTAACCCTTCTATGGTATTCTCAGAGCTGATTATGACGCCCTCTATTCTGAAATCCCCTTATATTCCAACCTAATGCTCTCATTTGCGTTGTCCTATGGAAGCTCGTGTTTGGCGTGTAAGAGTCTTACGCAGATTAGCACTAGGCCCAACCAGGTTGGCAATGGTCATGCCCTTTCTGCGCTTCTGTGGTTGTGCATGATTAGGAACAAAGGGAGGCACTCTCCCCTGACCCCCCTTGGGATGGGGAACCACTTAGCCCACCACACTGGTGTTCTCAGGTGCTGCCCCAAAGCCGGAAGACGAAGAAGTATTGGTAGCTTCCAAGCACTGCTTTTTGCTTGCCATTGCGAGGGCAACGGGAGCTAACTCTTTATCATGAATCGTATCCAACAATTTACCAGGGCCACAAAAGAATTAAGAAAAAACCCGAATCCAAAGCAACTCCAAGAGGCAAGAATCAGATAAATCCGCAAGGGCCAAAAAAGCAGAACCAATACATGGGGATTAAATGTACCTAAGAGATTCTTCTCTGCAGTCACCCTCATAGCCTTCGCTAGGATAGGTTCCGTGTCCTTTTCCTTATGCCTCTGGCTGCGTCTAGTGGAGGAGGATGGAGTTGACTGAGGAGCTCTAGCAGCAGAGATGCCCTTGGAGTTCTTGGACGGGGTGGATGCCAACTTGGATGGAGAGGTGTAACTACCTCGGTGAATTACGCTCTTAGTTACATGCCTGGATGAACGAAAGTGGTTAAAATAGTACGGTAGGGCCCAGGGCCACTCACGGTAGACCTTTTGGCCGTCCTAACCACTTTCAGACATCGGGACAAGAACGAGCGGCGTAATCGGTAGGCGAAGGGATCAACTACATACACAAATGGGTATGTATGCAAGCCACATACAACAGTCCTCAGAGCCATTCCATCTAAAAGAAATAGAAATATTGCAACGCCATATGGCAAGATTCGAATATCCTAGATAGAGATAATAATTTAGGATAGCTCCTCATACAACAAACATCAGAGTATCAGGCGGAAGCGGAAAACAAGATCCGAGTACGGATATGAAGCAAATCGGCATAATATGCCACATAAATAAACACATCCAGCCCACAGATCTCACGAATCCCCGTTCCCGGAATCTCTACACCGAATGATCGTTGCCACCATCATCTGTCTCTTCCACCCAGTATCCATCTTGCGGGTACACCTGTTCATCTGAATCAAACAATTTATCGTGTGAGACCCTAGGGGTACTCAGCAAGTCTTTATGCCGCTAAAGGGGACACGACCTGGGGTGACGCAATTGCAGCAAAAGATAATATCTAACAATTCTATAGATACTCGCTAACCTTCCGCCTAACCAATGATAGGCGGAAGTCCGTGAATTAAGAGCAACAGTTATAACAGTATAATTAACAGATCCATCCTCCTCCTCGCTTACCAACGAGGAAGCGGGCGAACAACCCCCATCATCCGTTGGCAGTTTTATTAACCATTCCATGAGTATTGCACTATTTACTAGTCAATTACTTAGTCAAATTAAAAGCGGTACTTTAGTTATACTTGTCTATGATCGAGAAACTGTGATCCAAGTCGTCCATAACCGCAGACACGGCTTTCAGAAAGATTTACCCTGCACGGGTGCACGAATAGAAACACACACTCGATCAACCTCGGAAAAACCAAATCAAAACCCAACGAGGCATTCACGACAAAGCAATCACAGGATTCAGAAATATTTCAGGGGGCCACCCCAATAAGCTACCCGCAACGAAGTTGGCCGGCTCCGAGACGGACCCAGGGTTTGCGACGATGGCTGTAAACGACTGGGAACCCGAAAATGTGACTGGGCTTGTCGATACCGCGAAAACGTGGCGCGATCCAAAATAGTACATGTGCTCCTCGCACAATTTTAAATAAAGCAGTAACATGGCATAAGTATAGGATAGTAATAAAGCCCCAAACTAATTGTGGCCCCAAGAAATAGGAATGAATCAAGCTCTGGCTCAGGGGGGTCCATAAGGCCTCCCGGATGTGGATAGTGCGAATAATCAAGGAACATGAATCAAGTACTCGGGGTCCTACGGGACACAAGTGAGCATGAAAAACCAAATAGCAGATATTGCTCACCGGTGCCTCTTTCATTAGTTATCCCATTACTACTCAGGTTAAGTTGTTTAGGTACCTCGTTATCCATCAGACACTCACATACCCTACACATGCTTTTCTACGGCTCGTATAGCTCAAACAACTCCTATAGTAATGGCTCATGGGATGGAGGAACACACTTCGGTGGGGTTTAAAAGTAAAGGCTATGCAGTACTTGAGATTCAATTTAATGCAATCGCGACTCCATGATGCAAGAATAAGATAGAGGCAATAGGTACTGTATGTATGCAAGCATGTGGTAGTGCTTGCCTGGCAGCTCAGTTGAAGCGAGAGATGGATCTGGGTAGTACTCCTGTGATTCCTAATAATTCTCCTGCTGGGCGTCTATTCGAAGAAGAACCAAACAAACAAGGGCCAACATAAATAAAGTGCACAAGCATATGAATTAAAATGCGACAAGCAAACAAGCATGCCATGATGAATGATGCACAATTTACATGGCATTAAAGTAGCATGGCAAGGGTGAGGTGTGGTGCAAGAATTAAAGCAATTTATTATTTATTTATTCCAATTTTTATTGCCATAAATAGTTCAGATTTGTAAGAATGACATGATGCACGCTTCAATTCAGAACAAGGACTGCATAGATAGAACGGGCTCGTCGTGCTGATCGATTTAGACATATTATTTGTTAAATTTGGAGTTGTAGAATTAAAGTTATGAATTTATTAAGAAAAAGGGCATTTTATTGTAATTTTAATCATCTCGAAATTTTAAAGAGTTCAAACATTATTTTGAATGGCATATTTGAATTCCTCACATTTTTCTGATTCCAAAACATATATTATTTGGATTTATATTTGAAAAGTTATTGAAATCTGATTTGAATTTGAATTTAAATCAATTTTGAAAAAGGTTTAATTAAAACAGGCACAGGAAAAACTTTTGTCACCCAGGCAAACCTAGCCCCAGCCACTGACGGGTCGGCCAGCTGCTGGCAGGCTCACACGCGCGGGAAATTCTTTTGCTACCGCGGCTCTACCTAGCCACTGAGGGTGACAGATGGGTCCGACGGCTACGGGCCCACGTGACAGTGGGGTTACTCCCAGAGGCTGCCAGGTGGGGCGAGGGCTGGATCACGGGTTACAGCCTGAGAAAACAGAGGGACTTTTCTGCAAAACGCTAGTGCGGCTGACAGGTGGGGCTAGCGAGGAGCGCGGGTTAAGCAGATAAAAAGCTAGGGGGTTTCTGCAAAAAGGGGGGCCGCGGTACTGTGCTTCTGTTTCCTCTGAACTCTCTGACGGAAACAACGCGCGGCGCAGCGAGGTGGGGGTTCGATCTCGCGTCGCGGGCGCGCGCGCTGCAGTGTTTGCGAGTGCGGCTGGTTACGGGGTGGTGACAGAGGAGCAGCGGGCGGCTAGATGTGCCTCTACAAGGCACGGCGCGGAACAAACGACTACGCCCACCGTGCACTGACGGCGCTCGGCGAAACGAACGGTGGCGCCAGGCAGCGACAACGAGGCGGGGGTTGTCAGGGAGGAAGAGGGGCTCACCGCGGGTTGGTTGGTGGAGTCAGATCGGGGAGTGGCGCGGAGGATCGTCGGGGTTGCAGGCGTCCTGGCGGGTTAGGGTTTTGACGAGACAGCGCAGGTTCCGGCGGTGCTGGGGCTTCTCGTCCTCGTCGGCGCATACAGGGAGCAGCAGGGAGGTCTTCTCGGTCGCCCAGGCCACCTCCACGACGTGCTGGCCGGCTAGAACGAAGGGGCGTCGCGGTAGACGGCAGAGACTGGCGGCAGGAGCTGGGCGTCGGAGAGGAAGAAGGGGAAGAAGAGGGCAGGCTCGGGGCGGATCTGGCGATGCAGGAGAGCCGTGGTGCGGAGGGAAAAGTGAGGGAGAGGGAGGAGATGCCGTGTGGGAGTCGGGGTTGGTAAAGTGGCTTCGGCCACTTTCCTCTTTCTCCCTGAGCACGTGGTCGAGCTGGAGCTCGACCTGGGGTAGGGCAGCGGCAGAGGAGAGGGCTGCAGGTGGGGTCAGCGTGGGGTAGCAGCCGGGTGGGGCTGGCACGGCGGTAGAGAGAAGAGAGAGGGAAGGGGATGGCTCGTGTGAGCTCGGGTTAGACTAGGCATGGGCTAGGGTTAGGGTTAGAAGAGGGTAGATGGGGTGTGGGCCAGGGAGAGAGGGCCAGGTGGGACCAGCATGTTAGAGAGAGAGGGAGTGTAAGAGAGAGAGGTGGGAGGAGGTTTAGGGTTTAGTAGAACTAGGGTTAGGAGAAAAATTAGAGAGAGAGAAAGATAGGTTAGGTTTGCTTAGGGTTTTAGGTTTTTAAAAAATGTGTTTATGAGATCAACCAAGAGGGTAAAGCAAGGCTTTGATTAGGTCAAGATGAGGTGAAGGAGAAACCAAGAAAAGAGAAAGAAAAGAATTATGGGAAGAGGCCTCACTTGCATAATGAATGGAAAAGAATAAAATGGTGTAGATGAGAATATGGAGATGGTGGAGAGATATGTGGATGATCCCTCAAAGAATGGACCACTAAAACAAAGGAAAAACCAATAGGACAAAGGTGGTGATGATGGTTGCATGGCCCATGCAAAATAATAAATGCCATGATTGATTTTGTGAAAGCAAAAATAATGATATGGCATTATTCTAATGCATTCCCAAGAAGTGGAGAAAAAGGCCAAGCAAAGAAATGTTAGACTTGGATCCACCCCAACCCACATGAGCTAGAATAATTATCAAAAGGAAAAGAAATACAAGCTCATGGTTATTGGGATGGTGGAGTTATAAGGTGGTGAAAAGAAAAGATAATGGAGGTGAATAAAAGATATGCCCCCAACTCAACTTGGGCATTTAAACAATATATCAATAACCAAATACAATATCAAGAGGCAAATACAATTAATAATGCATATGAGAGAAGAACCAAAAGAAAAGGGGTTTTATATGATGCTCAAATGCAAGGTGGCATGATGACATGAGCATGATATAATTATGATGCAACAATTATATATAGGAAGTAGCCAATATCTTACTAGACCAAGTAGCATTACAATTGTTAGACAATTGGGATGCTACAAGAGGCCACGGTCGCCACAACATCAACTGCAACAGAGCGCTTTACCTTGGCAACCTTGAGCGTGGCCATGGCTTCCTTGGAGAGGTCCACTACTGCATGAGGAGGATAAGCTTTGTATGCTTTCAACTTCTTGGTGTAGTCAGCAAGAGTCTCATTCTTGAATTCCCATTCATCTGGGATATCCCACCCTATCTCCGCCCGTTCCTGAGCTAACATACATTGCATCTTGCCTGGGGTAAAGGAGGGAATGTGCACCCTCTCACCATCCTATGATGACTCCTCCAGCGACTCCAAAGAGGTTGGAGAGCCAAGGGCATTCTTAGATGTGGGAAGCGATGAGGGAGGGAGAGGAGAGATTTCCTCAGAAAGTTTCTCAGCAAAGGATGGGGAGGACAGGTGTGAACCGTATTGATCCAACCTATGAACATTGCACGGGATCAGAGCCGAAGCAGGGGCACGAGACGCTTCAGCCTGATTGATTGATTTTTACTAGCACACTGCCAATGACTAATCCTTTGGCCAGTTTGCAAGCTGCTCGCTTAAAGGTTCTTCTAAACCCAACTTGGCTGTCCAGAGCGGCCTCCACATGCTTGCCCACCTCGACTCCTTTCCATTTGGACGACACTGACTTTGATTTCTCAGAAATCTTTCCTTTCTAATGCTTCCAGTGCGGGTCTGAGGTCGTACAATCATCCATCTCAGCATCTACTTCATCTTGATCCTTATCATCGGGGTTTGGAGGAGGTAGGGGTGAAACCGCACTGTTTCCTCTTCCCCTCCTCTCAGGACCGACATCAATCTTGTAACCTTCTCGATTAACAAACAACACGAAATAAAAGGCGAGCTTTTTCGGCACAAGGAATAGAAACTACATCAACACCACTTTAGGTTCTTTGAATAAGGATAGAACAGGTTTTCAACTGGGATCATGGCAGCCATCAAGCGATCCTATGCCAACAGAGCACTAGGGATACCGTGGAGTCGGACACGCACTTCCTTGAGCGCACCCATGATACCTGGGGGAGGCGCTATCTCGCCTAGCATGATAACTCTAATATTGCTACAAGGCAGGGTTAGATCCACAACATTCATACATAGACGTAAATTGTCTGTGTTAGGGAAGATGACCGAAAAATCAGTTTCACTGAGCCTCACAACTTCCCAATCCCAATTTTTGCAGAACAACTTCTTGAGCCCATCTTCAATCATAGATTCAGATGCCTTTGGGTCATTCGCCACCACAAATGCCAAGTTGGGTTTCTTGTCACTAGCCAAAGTGGCAGATCTTCCATGGTGAAGAAGCCAAACCCATCTGTAGCGACCCCATAGTGTATCAGGCGTAGGGGTTTATTGTCCACCGGGTACATGCCCGCCGTGTGCCCGTCCACGTCATAGAGCACACAACAGGGCAGATTTGTGCATCTAGAATGGAAGTGCCTAGGACGTGAATAGTTGAAGCAGGCGATCTTTGGCTTCGATTTGACAGGCTCCACCTCTAGAACCTCCACTTGGGTCTGAGAGGAGCCACCCGTGGAAGGCGCCAGCGTCGAGGATGCCAGTGCAGGAGGTGGCTACTATTTAAACTTCTTGGTGGCCATATTCTTGCGGGGCGGGTGCAAGCCACCCCCGTATCCACCATGCTAGTTAGCGGCGCTCGCGGAGTAGCTCCCATCTTCCTCGTCTCTGCGCAACACTTCCGCTTGCCTCATAGAGACCAGTCATGCTAACGGTTATGGTGTTGCTCCAATAGGTGGCAGAGCTCTGCCTCTATGAGCTCCTCCACCCAGCGGTGGTTGTTCTGCCATACTTCTTCATAGTGGTGCTTGTTGGAGCTTTGGCCCTCATGCTAGTTATGGTCACGGTCACGATCCATGGTGGAAGGGCGGGCAGATCTGGAGAAGGGAGCGCTAGCGGAGATCTTGGGGGGAGGCAGGGAAGAGGATATGGATCTAGGGTTCCCACTGGCTGCCAGAACCACTTTAGTGGTGGGAGCATGGTGGGGACATCGACTGGGGTTTTGTCGGTAGGGGCTTAAGGGGATGGGCTGGGCCACACTGGCCTAGGGCTGGCTTGGGCCATTGACAGGAAGCACCAGGCCCACCACTTGGGGCCGAGTCACCTTGTCCACAACCATGCCCACCAAAGGTCCAATGCCCACTTCCGCACCCCACCCCACCTAGTCCCACACCTTCATTCTTCATCTCCCTGCCACTAGCGGTGTCTCTACTGACCCTAGAAGGGGGAAGCGCAAGGATCCTAGCGCAATCGACGGCGGCGGCTCCATTGCCGGTGCCGGCCTCGGTCATAAGGGGGAACTCTTCCTCTGTCGTAGGAACCCCACTCTAGGAGAGTGTCAAGCTAGATCTAGGGTTTCTCCTCGGCAACGCCCGAGCGCTCGCATACAACCTCGAACCACAGCCACTCGGAGCAAGAGCCACCCTCCAACGATGTTTTCCCGGGTGTTGCTTCTCCACCAGCGTCCATGTTGGGTCCATGAAGTCAGTCAACGATGCAGCTCCTAATAGCGCCACCAACGACGGGGATGGGACCATCGCCACCACCTCCATGACATCACACTCATCCTCTTCCGAATCATCACCGGCCAGTGCCCAGAACTTAGATCCCACTCCTCCACGCCACCGGTCTAGGGGCGAGGACAGGGAGCCTGGCCACGCAGCAACGCTCTTGCTAGCTGCGGTGGCCAGTGATGGGGACATAGTGTGCTGCTCATCACCCGAGACTAGGACGCGAGCCATGAGACACATCATCACCGTGTTGCCTCCTCTACCCTTAAATATTACTACTCCCTCTGTCCAAAATAAGTGACTTGCACTACAAGAAAAGTTGGCTTTTACAACAGACAGTTTTCGTGCTTGAAGGCCCTTTTTTGTGGTGGAGAAGTCTTCCTCGACTGATGGCCTCCGTGGTAAAAGTCCCGTCACCAAAGAATCTACCACGGTTTTTCCTGACCATGGCGGATCGCACCTTTTAGCCATGGAAATTTGTGTCGTCGTAGATCAGTTTCCCAGCTCCATTGACTTCTACGTCATGCAATCTGCCATGTGGCAAGCGCTGTTAATGGCCAGTTACCACCATTAATGGTCACAAAAACCATGGTGGAAGCCAAGGCCAAGCCAAGGCCTTCTAACCATTAAGTGGGCCAGCCCAAGGGATAAGCCCAATAAGAATATGGCCCGTTACTATTTCGGCATGCTAGAGGTCTGCCCTGCTTTAATGGGGCCACAACTTTGCAGCCCAGCTGTGGCCTCTTAACTTTTAGGTCCATTACTTTTTCGGATTGCTTAAGACCCAGCTCAGTCCAACACTGTGCAGACCATTAGCAACATGCGCCACGTCGACCGGTACTATTAAGGCCTGCCCTAGGCCCATCACTGTGCATAATGCCCATCACTTTCTGTTAGTTGCAGGCCTTTTTGTAGGAAGGCCTGTTACTATTCAGGACCTCTTCCAACCTAGCCTTTTACTGTTCTAGCTTGTTACTATTCTGGCATGTTACTATTCTGGCCTTCTATTATTCCAGCATGTTATTGTTCTAGCCTGCTACTACTTTCTGGTTATTTACTGTTCGGCATGTCATGAATCAGAACTTTTACTATTTAGGCCTGTTACTACTTTTTGGCCTTTTACTGTTTAGGACATTCACTATTTAGGTCATTTACTATTCAGGCCTCTTACTGTTCAGGCCTCCTACTGTTCAGGTCTTTTACTGTTTAGGCCTTTTACTATTCGTAGAACTCCATCCATGTTTGGCCAATCACGGCCTTTCACTGTATGGCATGTTACTGTTTCGGCATTTTTAGCAGCATCCACATTTTGTAGAATATCATAAGAATGCCAACAAGTTGATTAATAAACATGAGAAATTTAAACTCCTCTCTCAAAAATGAGAAATTCAAAATACTTATTACACAATGATAAAAGTTGGTCTCTCTAGATTGAAAATTACAACAGATCATTAGACAAGATCTGCATTTTAAAAGATCACAAAGAAGAGTTCGCATCATCAATACGAGATCGGTACATGGTGATGCGCTTCATCGTATCATATGTCCTCTTCTTCAACATTCTAGCTACAGATCTAAGAACAGCTACACCCTTTCTTTCTGCATATAATACAACCTTTATATATATATATCGCCTGCAGGAGTTGTTTTAGGTGGACTGTTAACAATGTTGTTCCTTAAAAAATAAAATGTGAGGATGAATAGGAAGAGGGATCACAACTTTCAGCCCTGCCTTCTGAGGACTCCTTGGTTTTAACTGCAGCCTAGTAAATTATGGTAAAAGAGGTTAAAAAAGAACAATGGAAACACATATTATATAAAGTATAGATCATTTAGGTAAGTATGAACTTACAGTAGCTTGTTCAGGCTCACAATAGTTCCTTCTCAAGCGGGTGCGACTCCTGGTTAATCTGCTAGTATGATTTGAGTCGAGCAACTAGAACTCTAGTCCTTGTACTCCTTTGTCCTTTCTCTGCATTAAGGCATGACATTTAAAACCGAGTCCGTTGGTTCGGAAGGATGAAAGAAGTTGAGAACACCAAAAATATAGCATTAAAATTGACTAGATGTATGATTCAAATTAGCTAGCTGGTTTGGAAGGATAAAAGCACTTGAAAACACAAAAAAAGATAGCATTAAAATTGACCAGATGTATCATTTAAACTTGCTAGCTGATTGGAAGGATGAAACTAGTTGAAAATACCCAAAAAGATAGCATTAAAATGGCCATATGTATGATTCAAACTAGATGGATATTTTCTAAATTACTCAAAGCATTCGCATATACAAAGACAATAAAACGTGAATGGAAATATTAGGGCAAGGTTTTAGGTAGAATGACTTATTAACTTATTATGCATATAGGTTATATGAGTTATTACCATGACAAGAAACTAACCTAAGTAACACATGAAAACCTCACACTTCAACCTTGATTAGCGTGAGATTGTCAGTGTTGGATCCTCTACAAGCAGTTTACATGACCCATGCGAGCGCTCGAAAAGAATAGGATCTACGAGTTAGTGTTGCAGGATTATATAGTGTGAAAATGTAATAAAGGAAATAATAGCGAGAAGCTAATGATGTGTATAGGACCAACCAGATGTGGGTGCAAACAAAATGGAAATAGCAGGCAGGATATTGAGCAACATTCTAACGCTTTCATAGCTTAAGAGTACCAAAAAATATCAAGCGGGCAAGAGAAATTACCATTCCGTGGCGACGGTGGCCAGGATGGGCAAGAGGGCGGCGGCTAGGAATTTCAGGGTCAACAAACAAGTGATTCAATGAAACGCCCTCCGTGCGGTAGATGATGACGTTAGTGAAGCAGACCAGTGCAGCGAGGGATTCAATAGTTCCGGTGACCATGGCGCGGGAGTCAGTGACATAGAATAGTTACGATGGATGAGGGCGGTGAGAAGTTGATCTAGTGCATGGACAATAAAGGTTGTGAAGAAGCTCCCGTGTGGAAGAGTGTATCGGCGGTGAAGGAGCTCTGATGTGGATGAGAGGGATAGCGATGAAGTGGGTGGAGGAAGGTGGATGGCGGAGGGGGTGGGCGGGTAAATTTTGGGGAAGAGCGGTGAAGAGGTGATGGGGGATATAGGTTGGACGACTCCCATTTACCACCTATACCCCTCTATTATTGTAGTGCTCCTCTGATTCTTGTTTTGGGGACCAGGGATAGAAGAGAAATTTTGCACACGCAAAAATGGGGAAGCGTATTTGAATTGATGTGTGAGATATTTGAATGGATGCGCGGGAAGTTTTAGCGCTCTACGAAAATTTTTAGGTTGAAGCTTCCAAGGTACGCTACTCTGACACGTGGTCGCTCCTCAGGTGCTGGCCACGTCTAGACCGACACGCCAACGACAGTGTGCTTACCAACATTTAAATGAGTTTCTAGACATTTGCCGAAATTGATAAACATTATTGAAGGCTTTCAAACAAGATGACCAAGGTCACAACCATATCACTTCCATAGTTTCTGACCATATTTGGTAGATCGGTGCATCTTGGCATTTCAAGCAATGTTTATACAATGAGAATCCATATTTGCTCGATAACGCCATACTTTCATGAATTTCCAACCTTCCTAGCTAAATTTATGTAATAAAATGGCTTTTTGATGATTTAAAGTAAGTGTGTATAATTTTGAACTACAAAGTGTGTGATTTAGCTTGCTCTTGATTTTTTAAATAATTTAAAGGAATCAAAGTAGTCAAATATTGGAGAACCACCGAGAGTTTTGCAAGATTCAACTTCTTGATACGAATGAGAATGATGCCAAATTTGGTACATTTTTTTAAAATATACAAAGAAACAAAATATGAAACAAAATACTACCATTTTGTTCTCTTGGTGTCTCACTAGGTGCACTAGCTAGTTTTCATGAAAACATTTAAACTTAACATCTGACAATTTTTAAAAAACTAGTTTCACATATGGTGTACCATGTATGAACATTCATGCCTTTCAAACTAGATGACCAATGTCAAGGCCATATGTTTACCATACTTTATGATAATTTGACCAAATTTGGTAGAATGGTGCATATTGGCATTTAAACATTGTTTACAAAAAGAGCTTCCATATTTGAAGTTATTTTAAATTTTCTAATTTACAACAATGGATTTTGCCATGAATCGACCACAAAGATTATGGCTCAAAAGCACACCACCAAAGTTTTAGGCAAAGTATAACCTATTTAATTGATAATTCTCAAGTTTTATGGCTATATTTGTGTAACAGAATGACTTTATGGCTATTTAATGAAAGTGTCTTAGATTTTGGTGTGCAAGTGCATGATACCTTCTTGCTCATGATTTTTCTTAATTATTTTGAAGGTACCCAAGTAGTAAAACAAGGGAGAACCACCAAGAGTTCTACAAGATTCAACTTCTTGATATGAATGCTAATGCCACCAAATTTGGGTCTTAGGAATTAAAATAATCAGGAAAATTTAAATATAATTTGAAGTAGTGTCTTTCATTTGCATGGTGTCTTACCATTGCACTAGCTAGTTTTCATGAAAACATTTAAACTTAAAATTTGAAAATTTAAAAAAAAACTTGTTTCACAATATGGTGTAGCATGTAAGAACATTCCTGCCTTTCAAACTAGATGACCAATGTCAAGGACATATGTTTACCATACTTTATGACAATGAACCATATTTAGTAGATTGGTGCATATTGGCATTTAAACATTGTTTACAAAAGGAGATTCCATATTTGAAGTTATTTTATAATTTACAACAATGGTTTTTGTCATGAATCAACCACAAATATTATGGTTTGAAAGCACATCGTCCAATTTCACACAAAGTATAACCTATTTAATTGAAAATTCTCAAGTTTTATGGCTATATTTGTGTAATAGAATGACTTCATGGCTATTTAATAAAAGTGTCTTAGATTTTGGTGTGCAAGTACCCAAGTAGTAAGACAAGGGAGAACCAGCAAGAGTTCTGCAAGATTCAACTTCTTGATATGAATATGCTAATGCCACCAAATTTGGGCCTTATAAATGGAAAGAATAAAGAAAATTAAATATAATTTGAAGTAATGCCTTTCTTTCGCATGATGCTTTCTATTTCACTAGCTAGTTTTCATGAAAATATTTAAACTTAAAATTTGCCAATTTTGAAAAAACTTGTCAGACGATATGGTATACCATGTATGAATATATATGCATGGCTTTCTGACCATATGGCCAAGTTCATGGCAATATCTTTTTGATAATTTATAATGACCTTTCCATATTTGATAGATTGGTGCATATTTGAATTTCAAATATTATTTATAAAGGAAGCTTCCAAATTTGAAGTTATTTTCAATTTTCTAAGTGACAACAATACAATGGCTTTTGTCGTGAAGCAACTAAAAAATATGGCTCAAAATCCCACGACCCCAATTTTCACATAAAATATAGCCTATTTATAATTGATAATGCCCAAGTTTCAATATTTTTCAAGCTTTAGGCCTATATTCCTAGAATAGAATCACGATATGACAATTTAACAAAAGTATCTCAAATATAGATCTACATGTGCATGATACCTGCTTGCTCATATTTTTTGTTAAATTCATTTGAAGGTATCCAAGTAGTAAAACAAGAGAGAACCACCAAGAGTTCCACAAGATTCAACTTCTTGATATGTGAATGCTATAGCTACCAAGAAAATTTGGGGCTTATGAATGAAACAATTAAGAAAATTAAATATAATTGAAAGTAATGCCTTTCTTTCGCATGGTGTCTTAGCATTGCACTAACTAGTTTACATGAAAACATTTGAACTTAAAATTTGACAATTTCAAAAAACAAACTTGTCAGCCGATATGGCGTACCATGTATGAATATGCATGTATGGCTTTTAAACCAGATGAACAAGGTCGATCATGAAAATATATTTGCCATAGTTTATAATGTATTGTCCATATTTCGTAGATTGGTGCATGTTGGCATTTCAAACATTGTTTACAAAGGAAGCTTCTAGAATTGAAGTTATTTTCAATTTTCCAAGTGATAACAATGACTTTTGTCATGAGGCAACTACAAAAATATGGTTCAAAATCCCACTGCACCAACTTTTTTAAAATTCATTTAAAGGTACCCAAGTAGTAAAACAAGAGAGAACCACCAAGAGTTCTGCAAGATTCAACTTCTTGATATGAATGCTAATATCAACGAATTTGAGCCTGGTGAACAAAAACAATCAAGAAAATTAAATATAATTTTAAGTAATGCCATTCTTTCGCATGGTGTCTTACCCTTGCACTAGCTAGTTTCCATGAAAATATTTAAACTTAAAGTTTGAAAGTTTTGAAAAGAAAAATGATATGGCCTACCATGGCTGAACATGCATGGCTTTCAAACCATATGCCTAAGGTCATGGCAATATCTTTTCCATAGTTTATAATAACTTGTCCATATTTGATAGATTGGTGCATATTTGTATTTAAACACTGTTTACAAAAGGCGCTTCCATATTTGAACTTATTTTAAATTTTCCAGTTGATAACCATGGTTGTTGCCATGAATCGGCCACAAATATTATGGCTTGAAAGCACACCGCCCCAATTTTCACACAAAGTATAATCTATTTAATTGGTAATTCACAAGTTTTATGGCCATATTCGTGTAGTAGAATGACTTTATGGCTATTCAATGAAACTGTCTCAAATTTTGGCTGCAAGTGCATGATACCTCCTTGCTCATGATTTTTTTAAACCATTTGAAGGTACCCAAGTAGTAAAACAAGAGAGAACCACCAAGAGTTCTGCAAGATTCAACTTCTTGATATGAATGCTAATGCCACCAAATTTGGGCCTTATGAATGAAAAAAATCAAGAAAATTAAATATAATTTAAAGTAATGCCTTTCTTTCACATGGTATCTTACTATTACACTAGCTAGTTTCCGTGAAATTTAAAAATAAATTTAAGCAATGTCTTTATTTCGCACAGTGTCTTGCTACATGCACTACCTAGTTTCCATGAAAAAGTATACTTCAAATTGGTGCATATGTTTGTGATAGTCTATGATAATCTATTCATATCTGGTAGATTGGTGCATGTTGGCATTTCAAACATTGTTTACAAAGGAATCTTCTAGAATTGAAGTTATTTTATATTTTCCAAGTGATAACAATGGTTTTTTGTGAAGCAACTACACAAAATATGGCTCAAAATCCCACCACCCCAATTTCCACACAAAGTATAAAATATTTGATGGATAATGCCCAAAGTTCCATGAACTTTCAAGCTTCCGAGCCAGTTTCACAGATTTTAATGTGTTTATTTAGTTTAGCGAAAATTTTGTGAATTTCGAACTAGAAATGATGGGAATGTTTGCCTTTCGTAACTCTAAGTCACTAATATGCGGGTCATGCGGATGGCGGGTCTAGAAAAGTCAGTGTAGGTCGGAGTGGGTGGGTAATTATTGAGGAAGGGCAGAGAAGCAGCGATGGGGTGATGTAGGTGGGAGATCCTAAATTTACCACTTGTATCCCTCTATTATTGTGGTGCTTCTCGAGTTCTTGTTTCTGGATCAGGGATAGAAGAGGAATTTTGCATTCTAAAAAAGATGAAGTATGTTTGAATGGATGCATATGATATTTGAATGGATGCACTCGATTTTTGGATGTTTTACCAAAATTTTGAGGTTGAATATTACGCTACTCTGATGCGGGGCTGCTTAGATGATGTCCCCGTCTAGACCCACACGCCAGTGATGGCATGCTTCCTAACATTCAAATGAGTTTCAGGAATTTGCTGAAATTTTGAACAATTCAAGGCTTTCAAAAAGATGACCAAGTTTATGGTCGTAGCTAATGATAACGTGTCTATATTTGGTGGTAGTAGATCAGTGCGTCTTGGCAAATCAATTAGTGTTTCTGGTTCCAAACTGAACTCACTTTTTGAATTTCCAAGTTACAACAATGTGTTTGGTTGTGAAGAAACTACGTAGATGATGTCTCAAAATGTCACTGCCCCAATTTTTCAGAAAAAGTATAACCTATTTAATGTATAATGCCCTTTCAAGCTTCCTGGTTAAATTTGTGCAATAGATTGATTTTTGTGGCAGGATGTTTGAATGGATGCGCGAGATATTTTGGCGCTCTGCCAAAATTTTGAAGTTGAAGCTTCTAATGTACTCTCACTTGGGATTGCTAAGATGTTGTCACTGTCGGATAGACCCATACGCCACTGACAGTATGCTTTCCAGTAATTAATGAGACATCTGCCAAGATTGATGAAATTTATTCACGAAAAAAATTGATGAACAATTTGGGCTTTCAAACAAGATGACCAAGGTCACAACCATAGTTGTTGGTAACGTGTCCATGTTTTGTACTCTATACATTGGTGCATCTTTGGCAAATCAAGCAATGTTTACAAAGAGAATCCAAATTTTAAGTTTTTTTCATTTTCCAAGTGACAACAATGCTTTTCTTGTGAAGAAACTATAAAGACTAGTAGTTGCACGTGATACTCAGATTAAATAAGTATGACATATCATCACTACATACAATTATAATAGGTAAAGCTCAGAACATAATTATAATCTTGAGCAACATGATATCTATATAATATCATGTATATATTTGGTTCTTTTAGTTTATATCATGTAGAAATCCACTTTTACTTTAGCTACCTAATACTCTAAAATTTTGGTAACATGCTCTAGAGAAAATCCTAGATAAGATTCTATAATGATGCAGAAGTTTGTTTTGAGGTTTTTTGCATACGTAGCATTCATTGTGCTTAAGGCTATCAATAGAATCTTCTAGATGCTGCAATAGTAAAGAAGATCCAACGATTAGCAATATTGGAATTTACCAGTCTTGATCCAACGATCAACATTCAAAGTTATCCGTACACAATAGAGTGGTAATATTATGGCTCAATATGCCATCGTGCCAATTTTCACAAAAAGTAACTTATTTAATGGATAACGCATATTCAACCTTACTAGATAAATCCTTGCAATACATTGACTTTATGGCAATTTATCAAAAGTATGTCATTTTTTGTTCTGCATGTGCTAGATAGGTTGCTCTTGATTTTTTTTAAATAATCAATTGAAGGTACCCAATTAGTCAAATATGATATAACCATCAAGAGTTCTACAACATTTGACTTGGTGATATGAATGTTAATGCCTCCAAATTTGGGTTCTTTTTAGAAGAAACACAAAAAACTAAATATAAATCAAAAGCACCCATTCTATTCTCATGGTGTCTTCCTATGTGCACTAGTTCTATAAAAAATGCTAAAACATAAAATTTGACAACCTTTGAAAAATTTCACTTCGCAATATTTGGCCTGGCATGTATGAACACACTCATGTCTTTCAAACCTGAAAACCAATGTCACCGCCATATCATTGCCATGCATTATGATAGTGTGTCCATATTGGGTAGATTGGTGCATCTTGAGATTTCAATCAATGTTTACAAAAGGAGATTCCAAGTTTGAAGATATTTGAAGGCACCCAAGTACTACCTCAGTCCCGAAGCTTAAGGATTTTTTTTGAAAAGTCAAGCTATGGAAAGTTTGACCAACATTTTAAAAAAAACTATCAAGTACTCTGATATTAAAAAGATACCATGTGAAAATATGTTTCGTGATGTATTAAAGTGTATGGATTTTGTATTGTAAATATTTATTTATTTTTCTAAAAACTTGGTCAAACTTTACATAGATTGACATTTGAAAAAATAAGCCTTAAGCTTTGGAATGGAGGGAGTACTAAAATATGGGAAACCACCAAGAGTTTTGCAAGATGTTTTGGCCTAGCTAGCATGTATGGACACATTCATAGCTTTCAAACCAGATGACCAAGGTCACAATAATAAATTTGCCATAGTTTATGACAACATGTCAATTTTTTAGTGTGGTAGTGCATATTGGCATTTCAAGCATTATTTATGAATGGAACTTCCAAAATTGAAGTTATTTTCAGTTTTCAAATTAAGTGACAACAATATTTTTTTGTTAAGCAACTACAAGAAGGTACCTAGGTTTCATAAATTGTCAAGTTTTCTAGCTATATATATTCATGCAATAAATTGGCTTTTATGGCAATTTGTTGAAAGTATCTGAAAATTGGAACCACAAGTGCGTTATAGCTAGCCCATGTGCCTTTAAACCTATTGAAGATTCTCAAGTACAAAATAAGTGATAACCAACAAGAGTTCTGGAAGATTCGACATCTCGATCTTAAAGCTAATGTAGCCAAATTTGGCCCCTTTTCAAAAAAATAGGGACGACATTAAATATAAGTTGAAATAAAGCCATTCAGTTACAAAGTGCCATGCTATGTGCATTAGTTTCCATTATAAAATATAAACTTTTATTTTGACAACTTTTGGAAAAACTTTCTTCACAATGTGGCGTATGATGTATGAATTCATGGATTTCAAATGAGACCAAGGTCATGGACACATACTTGGCGTAGTTTATGATAACATGCCCATAGTAGGTAGTTTGGTGCATATTGGCATTTCAAACATTGTTTTCAAAGGAGCTTCTAAAATTGAACTTATTTTGAACTTTTCAAGTGACAACAGTTTCTTTTGACGTGAAGCAACTACGCATAATATGACTCAAAATGCCACCTTCCCAAATTTCACACAAATTAATACATTATATTTAACCGAGAATGCACGAGTTTCATGAATTCCCAAGTTTCTGTGCTGATTTCGCCACTTGAACCAGTTTATCTCGGTTTAACGAAAATGGGTCAATTTTGAACTATGGTCACTGACATGTGGGCCATTGATGAGTGCATATTTTATCATGTTTTAAATTATTATTTTGCATTATAGATGTAGGATCTTGGTATTTTACGGTGCTCGCGTGCATATTTTATGTCTGTTTTCACCAGGATCAGGACAGATGATGGATCCAATGGATACAATTCTTGGAGCAGCTGTACTGTGGAGAAAAGGAGTCAAAAACAATGTAAATCTCTTATTTGGGAAATATTAATAATACCAGAAGAAAACCAGAAGCGAACAAGGGAGGCAGAGAGTCCAACGACCAACTATACGACCGGAGCAATTTTTTGGCCGTATAGTTGGCGCCGCCTCCGCCTTGTCAAATAGTTTCACCCTGATGAGGGGTAACCTCAGCAATTCTCATGATGATGGACTTGGGGTTTCACGGAAAAGAGAACGCTGGGGATTTCGTCGGATGTTAGGAAAACGATGAAGTCAAAGTCGCATGAATATTGGGGAAATTGCACTATTACAAGTTGTCCTCTAGATTTCGGTACCCTCACTTAGGCTTCTCCCGTCCTATATATAATAGGCCGGGTCTCAAAGCTGTATGCGGACAGGTTTCACCCATGCATAATTACAATACCAACATAATGTTGGTTTATAATTTCTTTCCTTAATACAATCAAAACCTTTGTCGGTTGCTTCCTTGGGCTGGCATCTGAAACCTTCATAGGCCGTAAGCCTTTTACCTAGCATAGGGCAGAAAATAATAAGCATTCGAGTAATCGTACCTATGTTAGTAGCCCCTGAGACTCTACCTGAACCGTAGTTTCAGGTTGAGTTTCAAAGTTTCTTTTCGTTTATTTGTATCATTTTTTGTGTTTTGTTAGGGATTTGGTACAACGAGTCTGATGCTTATGACGGATCGAGAATCATTTAATTGCTCCTGAGCAAAAACAAGGTTGTCCTACATCAAATTCATGTCCTTAGGCCCGAACTCGGAATTTATTACTGGCGTAATTCAGTTTGGACCGCTAAGGTCTTACCGAGTACTGAATTCTAGTTTTTATTTTATCAGGTACCCAACGTGTCCGTCGGGATTTTTCATCGTATCGTTGATATGGATATTTTACTTGCATAGCGCATTCGTGTGCGATTACCAGGCCACATAGGACGAATCCTGGGGTCTTACCTTCATGTTTCTGAACATGGCATTCGGATTTTTGTCGCGTTTGAGCGTGATCCGAGATTTTTGGCTTTTTTGGCGGTTGCCTTGTTGGGCTGATTTATCAAATAGTTTTAGGCTATATACTAGCTCCTGATGGGAGTGATCTTTTCTTTTGAAGACACCTTTTTGAGGATACATTGATGTAACACTCAAAGGTATTGTCAATCATGATTTTTTTGTTTTATACTCAATTGGATTTTTATCGGGTGCGCGCCAGCTCTCCTGATGGGACTGACCCCCGAGGCTATGTTCGGATGCCTGTATCTAGACATAGGCTCATAGTTGTTGTTAGCTTGATAGAAAATATAGATCTTTTGAAAAATAATAAAGAGATTAAGGCATGAAAAACTTATCTCTTTATACATAAGACGAAAAATCAATGATATATTATTCTTTTGGACGGATGGCATCTAACCGTTGCTCTAGATATTCTGGCTTAAGAAGCCGAACTATAACTCTTATCATATTGTAAGTAATCTTATGGGTAAAAGCGTCGTAGCTGTGCGACGTTCCATGGATTTGAGTAGTTTACTCTTGTGTTCTTGTCTTGTAGTCGATATGCTCCTCCAGGAATAACTTTGGTGACGATGTATGGTCCTTCCCATGGTGATTCTAACTTCTTGTGGCCATCTTGCTTGAGGCGAAGAACTAGGTCCCCTACCGCGAAGGACCTAGGCCGCAAACTTTTGTTGTGATAATTGTGCAAGTTTTGCTGGTACATAGTTGCTCTTTGTAGGACTTCATCTCGAGCTTCGTCAAGTGCATTGATACATTGAAAACGTATCCATAATTTTTGATGTTCCATGCTTGTTTTATATCTACTTTCTTATGTTTTGTCCACACTTTGGAGTATTTTTATACATTTTCTAGAACTAACCTATTAACAAGATGCCATAGTGCCAGTTGCCTGTTTTCTAGTGTTTTTGGTTTCAGAAAAGCTGGAAAAGAAATATTCTCGGAATTGGACCGGACAAAAGCCAAACTCGATATTTTACTAGAAGACTCACGAAGCCAGAAGATGAGACGGAGAGGGGGCAAGGGCTGGCCACACCATGTGGTGGCGCGGGTCCCCCTGGCCACGCCACCAGGTGGTGTGGGCCCCTGGTCCACTCTCTGACATTGCCCTTTCGCCTATAAGAAGTCTCCAATGCAGAAACCCTAAAGAATCCAGCCTCCAGCCACAAAAAGTTCCGCAGCGCCGCCACCACCGAAGGGGAGATTCGGGGGACAGAAAGTCTCTATTCTGGCACCCTGCCGGGACGGGGAAGTGCCCCCGGAGCCATCTCCATCGATCTCCACCACCATCTCCATCACCGCTGCTGATTCCCATGATGATGAGGGAGTAGTTCTTCCTCGCGGCTAAGAGCTCTAATGGTAGCTATGTGTTCATCTCTCTTTCTATGCATGATCTTATTGAGATCATGAGCTTTGTAATCTATAGATCTATTCTGCTACTTAAGTGCTTTAATGAATCTTTGCTTATCCCCACGTGTGTGAAGTTGACAGTGTGCACACCGTGTGGCACTTTGGCTAAGGTTACATAAATACTTGTTATAAGTTATATTTGGAGTTGGATGTCTCTATGAAATTGTGGTGTTTGTTGGAACCATCTAGCGCTCAAGGTGATAGTGAGGGGTTATCTAGATGGGGAAAGCGGACTTTGAAGAGTGTTTTTATAGCCCTACAATGGATTAGAGTGTCCAACCGAAGAGTAGTTCAGAATAGTATCATGAAGAGAAGATACTTATATGAGAGTGTTCACTAGCGAAAGTATGATCCCTAGGCCTTGTTTCTAAACATTGAAACACCGTTTGCAACTAGATATGTTACATGTTTGCTTGCTTCCATCTTTTTGCCTTTAGTCTTTTCCTCCCACCAAGCTCTTTTTTGGCACCGTTGTCTTACATCCATACCACTTGTATTTCACTATCTCTTCGCCGAACTAGTGCACCTATACACCTGACAAGTGTATTGGGTGTATTGGGGACACAAGAGACTTCTTGTATCTTGATTGCAGGGTTGCTTGAGAGGGATACCTTTGACCACTTCCTCCCCGAGTTCGATAAACCTTGGGTAATCCACTTAAGGGAAACTTGCTGCTGTTCTACAAACCTCTGCACTTGGAGGCCCAACAACTGTCTACAAGAATATAAGTGCGTAGACATCAAGGTATTTTCTGGCCCCGTTGCCGGGGAAGTAAGGTAAAAGGTACTCACATCCTCTAGCTACTAAGCTATCTTCTAGTATTGTTGCTGGTGTGTGAGTGCTTGAAGTTATTTCCTTTAGATTCTGCAATTATATCTTTTTGTTTCTTGTTTTTATTTTCACTAGTTAGGCTTAATGGAAAACAACAACAAAAATAGAGAGCTTTATAGTATTTATCTTAAATTAGGACATGAAGTGTTTGAAGATAAAATTAAAAAACCTATGGAACTTTATTTGCATACTAATAGCAATGTTATTAGTATGAATTCTTTGAATACCATTATTGCTAATGCTATGGAAAAGTCTAAACTTGGGGAAGCTAGTTTTGATGAGCATGATATTTTTAGTCCCCCAAGCACGGAGGAGAAAATTTACTTTGATGATACTATGCCTCCAATATATGATGATTACAATGATGAATATGACATTTTTAGTCCACCTAATATTGAGGAGAAAATTAATTATGATTACAATATGCCTCCTATATTTGATGATTATGGTGATGAGAATAATAATGATAGCTATTGTTTTGAATTTGCTCCCACTACAATTAATAAGAATGACTATGTTTATGGGGGGAGTATTAATTCTTTTATGCATGTGGCTCATGATAAGAATGTTTTATGTGATAGTTATATTGTTAATTTTATTCATGATGCTACTGAAAGTTATTATGAGAGAGGGAAACATGGTTTTATGCATCTCAATAATATTAAGTTTCCCCTCTTTATGTTGAAAGTCTTGAAGTTGTACTTGTTTTGCTTTACTATGCTTGTTGCTTTGTGCTTTCCTGACTTGTTTATTTACAAGACTCCTTTGCATAGGAACTGGGCTAGACTTAAATGGGCTTTGAATTTGCTTCTTGATGCTCTCTTTTACTTCAATTCATATTTCTTATGTGAGCATCTTCTCAAACTATCATGCCTAACTTAAAGGCGTTAAAGAAAAGTACTTCTTGGGAGATAACTGATACATTGCAAATGTATCTACAATTTTGATGTTCCATGCTTGGTTTTTATCTACTTTCTTATGTTTTGTTCCAACTTTGGAGTACTTTTCATAGACTTTCTTGGACTAACCTATTAACAAGTGCCATAGTGCCAGTTGCCTGTTTTCTGCTGTTTTTGGTTCTAGGAAAGTCAGAAAATCAATATTCTCGGAATTGGACCGGACAAAAGCCAAAGTTGATATTTTCCCGGAAGATTCATGGAGCCAGAAGGAGAGCCAGAGAGGGGGTACAGGGTGGCCACACCACCCCATGGCGCGGGTCCACCCAGGCCGCGCCAGGGCATGGTGTGGGCCCCTGGCCGCCCACCGACCTTGCCCTCTGGCCTATAAAAAGCCTCCCGATACCAAAACACTAAATAGTCAAGCCTCTAGCCACGAAAAGTTCTGCAGCACCGCCGCCACCGAAGGGGAGATTCGGGGGACAGAAAGTCTGTGTTCCGGCACCCTACCGGGACGGGGAAGTGCCCCCGGAGCCATCTCCATCGATCTCCACCACCATCTCCATCACCATTGCTGATTCCCATGATGAGGAGGGAGTAGTTCTCTCTCGAGGCTAAGGGTTCTACTGGTAGCTATGTGTTCATCTCTCTCTCTATGCATGATCATATTGTGATCATGAGCTTGTAATCTATAGATCTACCTTGCTACTCAAGTGCTTTAATAGATCTCTGCTCTCCCCATGTGTGTGAAAGTGACAGCGTGCTCACCATGGTGGCACTTAGGCTGGAGATTACAAATACTTGTTATGAGTTATATTTGGAGTTGGATATCTTTATGAAATTGTGGTGTTTGTTGGACTCATCTAGTGCTCAAGGTGACAGTGTGGGGTTATCTAGATGGGAAAGGCTTACTTTGAGGTGTGCTATTATAGCCCTACCATCGATTAGAGTGTTCAACCAGAGAGTAGTTAAGAGTAGTATCATAAAGAGAATATATTTATATGAGAGTGTTCACTAGTGAAAGTATGATCCCTAGGCCGTGTTTCTAAGCATTGATACACCGTTTGCTATTAGATCTGTTACCTGTTTGCTTGCTTCCATCTTTATTTCAGTTCTGCTTTAGTCTTTTCCATGCCATCAAGCTATTTTCTATCACCAATACCACTTATAATTATCCATACCACTTGTATTTCACTATCTATTCGCCGAACTAGTGCACCTATACACCTGACAAGTGTATTGGGTGTGTTGGGGACACAAGAGACTTCTTGTATCTTGATTGCAGGGTTGCTTGAGAGGTGATACCTTTGACCACTTCCTCCCTGAGTTCGATAAACTTTGGGTGATCCACTTAAGGGAAAACTTGCTACTGTTCTACAAACCTCTGCACTTGGAGGCCCAACAACTGTCTACAAGAATAGAAGTGCGTAGACATCAAGCTATTTTCTGGCGCCGTTGCCGGGGAGGAAAGGTAAAAGGTATTCACACTGGAGGATTAAAGAAGAAGAACCTCCCACGGCAAACGCCTATTTTGTGGCGCCGTTGCTGGGGAGGTAAGGTAAAAAGTACTCACATCCTCCGGTGTGAGTGCTCGAAGTTATTTCCTTTAGATTCTGCAATTTTGTCTTTTTGTTTCTTGTTTTCACTAGCTAGGCTTAATGGAAAACAACAACAAAATTAGAGAGCTTTATAGTATTTATCTTGAGTTAGGACATGAAGTGTTTGAAGAGAAAATTAAAAAACCTTTGGAACTTTATTTGCATGCTAATAACAATGTTGTTAGTATGAATTCTTTGGACATCATTATTGCTAATGCTATGGAAAAGTCTAAGCTTGGGAAAGTTACTTTTTATGAAAATGATCTTTTTAGTTCCCCAGCTTTGGAAGATAGCTATTCTATTGCTTATGATGATACCAAACCTCCAATATATGATGATTACAATGATGAATATGATATTTTCAGTCCACCTACTATTGAGGAGAAAATTAATTATGATTACAATATGCCTCCTATATTTGATGATTATGGTGATGAGAATAATAATGATAGCTATTTTGTTGAGTTTGCTCCCACTATGATTAATAAGAATGACTATTCTTATAGGGAGAGTAATAATTGTTTTATGCATGTGTCCCATGATAAGAATGTTTCATGTGATTGTTATATTGTTAATTTTATTCATGATGCTACTGAAAGTTACTATGAGAGAGGGAAACATGGTTTTATGTATCTCAACAATATTAAGTTTCCCCTCTTTATGTTGAAAGTCTTGAAGTTGCACTTGTTTTGCTTTCCTATGATTGTTGCTTTGTGCTTTCATGACTTGTTTCTTTACAAGATTCCTATGCATAGGAAGTGGGTTAGACTTAAATGTTCTTTGAATTTGCTTCTTGATGCTCTCTTTTACTTCAATTCATATTTCTTATGTGAGCATTTTCTCAAACTATCATGCCTAACTTAAAGGCGTTAAAGAAAAGTACTTATTGGGAGATAACCCAAAAGTTTTAGATGCGTCTTGGAAGTTATTACTTCTGTAATAACTGATCCTTATCCTTTTTATTTGCTTTTTGTGCCAAGAGTAACCTCTAATGAGAGTGAAGTAATGATTGGGAAAGTTGTTGTCCCGAAACAGATTTCTGTGCCCCACCGTAAAAATTCATGTAAAATCTCTGTACCTCCTTTTGAGGCGTGAATTTTTGTGCTTCTGCCCCAGGTTGTTATATAACTTTCTTTAGTTCAACACTTTTTGATTTGAGCAACATAAGGTCTTCGAAAAAAATCGTCTTTACCTGCTATTCTGTTTTTACAGATTTGTGCCATTATTTGCATTTGCTTCTTGTTGGTTCCTTTTTGAGTTCTTTTGGGGAATTGAGCTTTTTGAGGGAAGTGCTACAGTAGCTAGTGTTCTAATGGATGTTTATTGGTGTTAGAACTGAACCTTAAGACTTATTTATCTTGAGTGCACTAATGTTGCTAATAAAGATTGCGTGAAGTTTTCTATGAAGGAAAAATTCCAGGTGTATGGAAGGAATGAGTAATGAGATGAAGAATGGATTAAAGCTCAAGCTTGGGGATACCACGTGTGTCACCCCAAGAAATATCCAAGAAGTACAAGCATCAAAGCTTGGGGATGCCCAAGGCATCCCCTTCTTCATCAAAAAAAATCCCAGGTTTCTTCCAAACGCTTCATTTTTTTTATTTCATGCACAGTTGTGTTTTTCTTGGAGCGTCTTCTTTTTCGCTTTCGTATTGTTTTTTCGTTTGCTTGGTTTTCTTAGTTTTCTGAATAAATTGGTTGTACCTCCCTCTTTTATACATTGGTTTTCAAATAGTTTGGTTTGGATTGGAAAAGAGTAGGAAAGTTCATGCTTAAGTGGTAAAGAGAGCTTGTTTTTGACTGTGGCCTATGCTTTGTCATGACATGCTTGATATTGTTTTGGCTTTATGCTTAGTATTATTTGTTGTAGCATGACATGTTATACACAATTGAGATTGCTTATTGTGCCTTGGATGAATCATGCGTTGTTTTAGCATATTATAGCATAGTATAGTGGTATTCTCCTTTGATGCTTTATTTGGGTTGACTTGGCACATGCTCACACCATGTTATGACTATCCAAAGTCACCATAGCCTTTATGATCCTTTAGTTTTCAACTTGTAGTATCACTTTATGCTTTGATCAATGATGTTTTGTCGCTCTGCATGATTATGGCCATTATTGCTCTCTTAGTTTGTCGCCCCCAGTCTTTTGCTAGCCTCCACAACAAAGTATGAGTTCCACTCATGCATCCAACTCCGTAAACCAAGTTATTCCAAAGAGTCCATCGTACCTACCTACTAGCTTATGCTATTCCAAGTATATTCATGCTTTTGTTTACCTTCCAAATTAAACCTATTACGAGAAAACTAGTGATTAAAGCTCTCACGAACTTGATGGCACACTTTACTTTTTTTGCATCTAATAAACTTGAACCATTGGGTCCTTGTTTGTTGCGTATATGCTTGAGCTTTATAAGTTGAAATTAGCAGAACCATGTATCATGGGAAACGCTTTCAACATTGCACTTGTACTTTGTACCCCGTTGATATCATGTTCTTTTGCTTACGGATCCCAGCAGTGTGAAATAAAAGTGGAACTTGTAAGATCATGGAGTTTGTATGTGTGTTAGAGAAACGCCTGGGCCGCTAGCCTAAGCCATGCCTAATCATGGTGGAAACTTGCAGCATCACCATAATGAGCACTCTATGAAGCATCATCAATAAAAACCTATGCAAATAGCAAATAAAAAGATCGTTGAGATGCTCATTGTCTGCTTGCCTTGTCATTTTGATTATGGGAAAGCTCCCATATCATGTGCAAGGGGTACCCCGTTGGCGGTTCTTAATGATACACATATACTTACAATGACAAGAGCTTACTCGTGACTAAAATTGAGTAGCATGAGGATCGGTCTTCGTAAGTAAGGGGCATGAGATTTCAGTTTATAACTTGTCAAGCATATCCTCTTAGTTGTGTCACTTTAACCTTAATCACCTTAAAGATGCTTATGATAGGGGCAATGAGAGCTGAAAGTTATAAGTACCATAAGTTTTGGAAGCTCTTTATGAGACTTGAATCCCTACTTCCTTTTACAAAGGCCTTTCTTCCACCATTATATTGTGTCTCCACCTTCTATCTTTATGCACCTACTTTGAGAGCATAGTGGCCATTCTTAGTTCTATGTGCATTGTCCCAAGACTAGTTGATTGATGCATAACTTGATATTGCTTGTTTTAAACTATTTGTATCTAGTCACTCTTATGAACTTTGAAGGTGTCCTATGCATTTATATTTGCTACTCTATGAGGGACAAGCTGAATACTATTATGCTATGTTTTCTTTATGTGAAACAAACAAACGTATTGCAAAGCATTGTTATTCATGAATCTTTTGTTTGTACCTTTTCATGTTGCATCATAGTTTCTTTGTCTTATTGCTAGACCTTTATCTTTCATGCTATGTTGAAGTACTTTGATCCCAGCTTTGAATGTTTTACAAATACTTTGATCAAGTCTTTGATGGTGCATGTCACCTCAAAAATTATTCTTTCTTTTTATCACTTACCTACTCGAGGACGAGCAGGAGTTAAGCTTGGGGATGTTGATACATTGCAAATGTATCTATAATTTTTGATGTTCCATGCTTGGTTTTTATCTACTTTCTTATGTTTTATTCCAACTTTGGAGTACTTTTCATAGACTTTCTTGGACTAACCTATTAACAAGTGCCATAGTGCCAGTTGCCTGTTTTCTGCTGTTTTTGGTTCCAGGAAAGTCAGAAAATCAATATTCTCGGAATTGGACCGGACAAAAGCCAAAGTTGATATTTTCCCGAAAGATTCACAGAGCCAGAAGGAGAGCCGGAGAGGGGCCAAAGGGTGGCCACACCACCCCATGGCGTGGGTCCACCCAGGCCGCGTCAGGGCATGGTGTGGGCCCCTGGCCGCCCACCGACCTTGCCCTCTGGCCTATAAGAAGCCTCCCGATACCAAAACCCTAAATAGTCAAACCTCCAGCCACGAAAAGTTCCGCAGCGCCACCGCCACCAAAGGGGAGATTCGGGGACAGAAAGTCTCTGTTCCGGCACCCTGCCGGGATGGGGAAGTGCCCCCGGAGCCATCTCCATCGATCTCCACCACCATCTCCATCACCATTAATGATTCCCATGATGAGGAGGGAGTAGTTCTTTCTCGAGGCTAAGGGTTCTACCGGTAGCTATGTGTTCATCTCTCTCTCTATGCATGATCATATTGTGATCATGAGCTTGTAATCTATAGATCTACCTTGCTACTCAAGTGCTTTAATAGATCTCTGCTCTCCCCATGTGTGTGAAAGTGACAGCGTGCTCACCATGGTGGCACTTAGGCTAGAGATTACAAATACTTGTTATGAGTTATATTTGGAGTTGGATATCTTTATGAAATTGTGGTGTTTGTTAGACTCATCTAGTGCTCAAGGTGACAGTGTGGGGTTATCTAGATGGGAAAGGCTTACTTTGAGGTGTGCTATTATAGCCCTACCATCGATTAGAGTGTTCAACCGGAGAGTAGTTAAGAGTAGTATCATAAAGAGAATATATTTATATGAGAGTGTTCACTAGTGAAAGTATGATCCCTAGGCCTTGTTTCTAAGCATTGATACACCGTTTGCTATTAGATCTGTTACATGTTTGCTTGCTTCCATCTTTATTTCAGTTTTGCTTTAGTCTTTTCCACGCTATCAAGCTATTTTCTATCACCGTTACCACTTATAATTATCCATACCACTTGTATTTCACTATCTCTTCACCGAACTAGTGCACCTATACACCTGACAAGTGTATTGGGTGTGTTGGGGACACAAGAGACTTATTGTATCTTGATTGCAGGGTTGCTTGAGAGGGGATACCTTTGACCACTTCCTCCCTGAGTTCGATAAACCTTGGGTGATCCACTTAAGGGAAAACTTGCTGCTGTTCTACAAACCTCTGCACTTGGAGGCCCAACAACTGTCTACAAGAATAGAAGTGTGTAGACATCAATAACCCAATAGTTTTCTTTAGTCTTGGAAGTTATTACTTCTGTAATTACCTCTCCTTATCCTTTTTATTTGATTTTTGTGCCAAGAATAACCTCTAATGAGAGGGAAGTACGATTTGGGTAAGTGCTGTCCCGAATCAGATTTTTGTGCTTCACTTTAAAAATTTGTGAAAAATCTCTGTATGCCGGATTGAGCTGTACTTTTCTGAATAAATCCCCCAGGTTGTTATGTAACTTTTGTTATTTCAACACTTTTCGATTGGATCAACAAAAGGTCTTCGAAAAATAGGTTTTCACCTGCTGGTCTGTTTTGACAGATTTCTACCATTATTTGCATTTGCCTCTTTATCGATTTATTTTGGGTTCTTTTTGGTGAATTGAGCTTTTTGAGGGAATTGCTACAGTAGCTTGTGTTTTAATGAAAGTTTTGCTGTTTTAAAACTAAACCCCAAAGGTTTATTATCATTTGAATGCACTAATGTTGCTAATGAAGATTGTGTGAAGTTTTGTATGAAGGAAATTTTCAGGTGTAGAGAAAGAATGATGTAATGAGATGAAGAATGGACAAAACCTCAAGGTTGGGGATGCCACCCCGTGTCACCCCAACAAATATTCAAGAGTTACAAGCGTCAAAGCTTGGGGATGCCCAAGGCATCACCTTCTTCATCAATAAAAATCTCAGGTCTTTCTAGACACTTCGTTTTTATTATTTCATGCATTGTTGTATTGTTCTTTGAGCGTCTTTGTTTTTGTTTTTTGTTATATTTTGCTTGGTTTGCTTCAATATGTTGGTTTGATCCCAGCACTTCTTTTGGAGAGAGACACACTCTGCTTTCATTGTTTAGAACACTCTAGTTTTCATTCTTATTGTTTTGTGAGTGTTCTATTTTGCTAGCACTGTATTTTGCCTTAGTTTTCTTGTGCTTTCAGCTTAGAACTTTTTAGTTCTTTGTGGAATTGTGAGTCAAGCGCACTGATCTTTATTTATTATTATCTTTGTGATTGGTGTTGGAAAAGAGTAGGAAAGTTCATGCTTAAGTGGTATAAAAGGAGCTTGCTTTTGACTGTGGCCTAGACTTTATCATGTCATGATTGATATTTTTTTGGCTCTATGCTTAGTGATTATTGCTGTAGCATGACATGTTATAAACAATTGAGATTGCTTAATGTGCCTTGAATGAATCATGTGTTGTTTTAACATATAAAAGCATAATATTGTGGTATTCTCCTTTAATGCTTTATTTGGGTTGACTTGGCACATGGTCACACCATGTTAAGACTATACCAAGTCACCATAGCCTCTATGATCATTTAGTTTTTGACTTGTGGTACCACTTTATGCTTTGATTGATAATGTTTTTTCGCTCTGCATGGTTATGGCCA
This sequence comes from Avena eriantha, assembly GCA_910589775.1. NCBI lineage: Eukaryota > Viridiplantae > Streptophyta > Magnoliopsida > Poales > Poaceae > Avena > Avena eriantha. The sequence goes on along the minus strand of OU342743.1, from coordinate 227,283,833 downwards.
TTGTTGCTCTCTTAGTTGGTCGCTCCCAGTCTTTTGCTAGCCTCCATACCAAGTATGAGTTCCACTCATGCATCCAAATCCAAATAAAACCAAGTTATTCCAAAGAGTCCACCATACCTGCCTATTAGCATTTGCTATTCCAAGTATATTCATGTTTTTATCTACCTTCCGAATTAAACTTGTTATGTGAAATTAGTGATTAAAGCTCTCACGAACTTGATGGCACACTTTACTTTTCTTGCCCCTAATAAACTTGAACCATTGTGTCATATATGTTGTATATGCTTGCACTTATATGTTGGGATTAGATGAACCATGTTGTCATGGGGAACGCTTTCAACATTGCACTTGTATATTGTACCCAGTTGATATCATGCTCTTTTGTTTATGGATGTCGTCGGTGTGAAATGAAAGGGGAGTTTGTAAGTCCATGGAGTTATGTATGTGTGTTAGAGAAATGCCTGGGCCGCTAGCCTAAGCCATGCCTAATCATGGTGGAAACTTGCAGCATCACCATAGTGAGCAATCCATGAATCATTCTTCTTATAAAAAAGAGACTGAGATTGAGAAAAAGAAAAAAAGATGAGAAAAGAGGAAAGAGAGAAAAAAGCACCATTTTCCCATGGTAAATAAAGAAGATTGCTGAGATGCTCATTGTCTACTTGCCTTGTCATTTTGATTATGGGATAGCTCCTGTATCATGTGCAAGGGGTACCCCGTTGGCAGTTCTCTATGATACACATGTACTTACTATGACAAGAACTTACCGGTAACTAAAATTGAGTAGCATGAGGAGTGGACCTCGTATACAAGGGACATGAGATTGCCAACTTATACTTTGTCAAGCATATACTCCATAGTTTGTTCAATTTAACCTTAATCACTTCAAGATGCTTATGATAGGGGATATGAGAACTGAAAGCTAATAAGTACCATAATTTTTTGAAGCTCTTTATGAGACTTGAATCCCTGCTTCCTTCTATGAAGGCCTTTCTTTTACTTTTATGTTGAGTCTCCATCTGCTATCTTTATGCACCTATTGAGATAGCATAGTGGCCATTCTTAGTTTAATGTGCATTGTCCCAAAACTTGTTGATTGATTCATAACTTTGATATTGCTTGTTCTTAAACTACTTGTATCTAGTCACCCTTATGAACTTTGAAGGTGTCCTATGCATTTATATTTGCTACACTATGAGGGACAAGCTGAATAGCATTCTCATTATGTTTTCTATATGTGAAACAAACAAACGTCTTTCAAAGCATTGTTATTCATGGATCTTTTGTTTGTAGCTTTTCATGTTACAACATAGTTGCTATGACTTATTGTTAGAACTATGTCTTTCATGCTCATGTTTAGAGTACTTTGATCCCAGCTTTCAATGCTTGCAAATGGTTTGATCTTGATTGTCATGGTGCATGTCACCTCAAAAATTATTTTTTATCACTTACCTACTCGAGGACGAGCAGGAGTTAAGCTTGGGGATGTTGATATGTTGCAAACGTATCTATAATTTTTGATGTTCCATGCTTGTTTTATATCTACTTTCTTATGTTTTGTCCACACTTTGGAGTATTTTTATACTTTTCTAGAACTAACCTATTAACAAGATGCCACAGTGCTAGTTGCCTGTTTTCTGCTGTTTTTGGTTTCAGAAAAGTTGGAAAAGTAATATTCTCGGAATTGGACCGGACAAAAGCCAAAGTCGATATTTTACCGAAAGACTCACAGAGCCAGAAGACGAGACGGAGAGGGGCCAGGGGCTGGCCACACCATGTGGTGGCGCGGGTCCCCTGGTCGTGCCACCAGGTGGTGTGGGCCCCTGGTCCACCCTCTGACATCGCCCTTTCGCCTATAAGAAGCCTCCGATGCAGAAACCCTAAAGAATCCAGCCTCCAGCCACGAAAATTTCCGCAGCACCGCCGCCACCAAAGGGGAGATTCGAGGGACAGAAACTCTCTGTTCTGGCACCCTGCCGGGACGGGGAAGTGCCCCCAGAGCCATCTCCATTGATCTCCAGCACCATCTCCATCGCCGCTGCTGATTCCCATGATGATGAGGGAGTAGTTCTTCCTCGAGGCTAAGGGCTCTACCGATAGCTATGTGTTCATCTCTCTTTCTATGCATGATCTTAATGAGATCATGAGCTTTGTAATCTATAGATCTATTATGCTACTCAAGTGCTTTAATGATCTTTGCTTATCCCCACGTGTGTGATGTTAACAGTGTGCACACCGTGTGGCACTTTGTCTAAGGTTACATGAATACTTGTTATGAGTTATATTTGGAGTTGGATGTCTCTATAAAATTGTGGTGTTTGTTGGAACCATCTAGCGCTCAAGGTGATAGTGAGGGGTTATCTAGATGGGGAAAGCGGACTTTGAAGAGTGTTTTATAGCCCTGCCATGGATTAGAATGTCCAACCGAAGAGTAGTTCAGAATAGTATCATGAAGAGAAGATATGTATATGAGAGTGTTCACTAGCGAAAGTATGATCCCTAGGCCTTGTTTCTAAACATTGAAACACCGTTTGCAACTAGATCTGTTACATGTTTTCTTGCTTCCATCTTTTTGCCTTTAGCCTTTTCCTCCCGTCAAGCTCTTTTTTGGCACCGTTGTCTTATATCCATACCACTTGTATTTCACTATCTCTTTGCTGAACTAGTGCACCTATACACCTGACAAGTGTATTGGGTGTGTTGGGGACACAAGAGACTTCTTGTATCTTGATTGCAGGGTTGCTTGAGAGGGATACATTTGACCTCTTCCTCCATAAGTTTGATAAACCTTGGGTAATCCACTTAAGGGAAACTTGCTGCTGTTCTACAAACCTCTACACTTGGAGGCCCAACAACTGTCTACAAGAATAGAAGTGCGTAGACATCATGCATCCACATCATCTTCAAGTGCTTCTCTTGATTCCTCTTCATCATATGCAGCTACTCTTGGGGATTCGTGTGACACCTCAACATGAATCACGACTTCTTCACCGTGGACCAAAAAGAAAGGTGTCTCTTGTGTTGAATTATTTGGAGTTGTACGTAAACTCCTTAACACATATGGAAATTCATCAACCCATGCTCCTTTTTCTCTGTCAAGCAGTGCTAGTAGTCTTTTCTTGAGTCCAGTAGTAACTAGTCCATTGCCTTTTTCTACCTATCCATTTGTTTGTGGGTGAGCTACCGAAGCATAGCTTACTTTGATACCCATCTCCTGGCAGTACTCCTTGAATTCATTGTAGGTGAAGTTGGTCCCATTATCTGTGATGATACTGTTCGGTACGCCAAACCAAAATACTATGGATTTAATGAAGTTCATAGCCGAAGTTCCGTTTTGGGTGGTGACAGACATTGCTTCAATCCATTTAGTAAATTTGTCGACTGCTACTAGCAGAAAGACGTGTCCTCCTGGCAATGAGCTATGAAGTTTTCCCACCATATCGAGTCCCCACTGAGCAAAAGGCCAAGCCAAAGGTATGGGATTCAACTAAGCAGCGGGTGCTCTAGGCTTTGTTGCGAATCGTTGACATGCTTCACATGTTTTGACAATGACTTTTGCATCTTGAACTATAGTGAGCTAGTAAAATCCTGCCCTGAATGCTTTTGCAGCAATTGCTCGGCTACTAGCATGGTGACCACAAACTCCTTTGTGTATATATTTGAGTATGATTTTTACTTCTTCGGGTGTTACGCAATGCTACAACACGCCCGAAATACTTCTCTTATATAGCTCTGCTTTGATTATTCTGAAGGCCTTCGATCTTCGGGCGATTCGCTGGGCTTCTATCACATATTCGGGTAGTTCTCCCTTTATCATATATGCTATATACGGCTGCATCTAGGTAGGCTTAATTAACATGACCTCTCCAATTTACTGTTCTTCTTCTTTGATGACCTCTTCTATACTCTTGGTTTCTGGTGGAGCCCCCGAGTATTTTGCAGATGTTTATTTTTCCCTTTTTTTGGTGCTACAACCTCGGAGACTCTTTTTGCTTTGATCGATCACTCTGTTACTTCTTCCCAAAAAACTCCAGGTGGTATTGGTAAGCACAAGGATCCGATGTTTGCTAGGTTGTCAGCTTCTTCATTGATTTCTCTCCCTATATGTGATACTTCGCACCCATCAAATTGAGCTTCCATAACGCCATATAGATCGTGATAAGAAATCATATTTTCGCTGACGGCGTCACACTTGTTCATAGCTTGCTATGCCACAAGATTGGAATCTCCGAAGATTTTGAGGCGAGTTGCACCACAAGCTTTGGCCATTCGCATGCCATGCAACAAGCCTCGTATTCTGCTTCATTATTGGATGCGTTTGCAAAGATCATCTGAAGTATATAGCGCATTTTGTCGCCTTGGGGTGATATTAGTATGACTCCTGCTCCTGCTCCTTCCGTTCTTTTTGATCCATCAAAGTACATTGTCCAGGCACTAGAAAGGTCTAGTGGACCTGCACATTGCAACTCTGTCCACTCTGTGGTGAAATCTGGCAGAAGTTGTGACTTGATTGCTTTGCGCTTCTCATATGTGATATCTCGAGAGGATAATTCAATGCCCCATAGAGAGAAACGTCTAGTTGCTTCTGGATTGTTGAGGATGCTTGACAAATGTGCTTCATTTACCACTATGATCGGATGCTCCAAAAAATAATGGCGTAGTCTTCTGCTGTCATAAATACCCCATATGCTAGTTTTTGGTAATGTGGGTACCTTTGTTTGGATGGCGATAAAACCTCGCTCATGAAGTAGACTGGCCTCTGCACACCATGGGTCTTCCCTTCTTCGAGTCGCTCCACGACCAAAACCATGCTGACCACCTGATTTGTGGCAGAGATATAAAGTAGTAAAGCCTCTTTCTCTTTTGGTGACACGACGACAGGAGATGTCAAAAGTGTCCTTTTAAGATCTTCAAAGGCACGCTGAGCTTCTTCCATCCATTCGAATTTTTCCGATTTCCTCATGAGGGCATAAAATGGCAGTGCTTTTTCTCCTAACCTTGCAATGAAACGACTGAGTGCCGCTGCTCGCCCTGCCAGCTGCTATACACCGTGTAGATTTGTTGGCTTCTTCATTGATAAGATTTCTTGTATTTTCTCGGGATTAGCCTCAATTCCTCTGGCTGATACCAAATATCCGAGGAGTTGCCCTACCGGGACTCCGAAGGAACATTTCTTCGGGTTCAGTTTGATGCTAAACTTGTCAAGATTTTTGAATGTTTCTTCAATGTCCTTGATGAGCGCAGATCCTTGTCTTGTTGTAACTATAACATCATTGATATATACCTATACGTGTGTGCCTATTTGGCTTCCCAAACACTTCTGCATCATCCGTTGATATGTTGCTCCGGCATTCTTGAGGCCAAAAGGCATTGTTGTGTGGCAGAATACACCATAAGGCATTATAAATGCCGTTTTCTCCTGATCTTGTTCCTTCATCCTGATCTGGTGGTATCCTGAGTAAGCATCCAGGAAATAAAGACGTTCGCATCCTGCGGTTGCATCGATTATTTGGTCGATTCGCGGCAATGGGAAGTGATCTTTTGGACAATGTTTGATTAGTGCAGTAAAGTCGATGCACATCCGAAGTTCTGTAGTATTTTTCTTTGGAAAACATACTAGGTTTGCGACCAACTGTGCTTTTGTTAGTTCCTTGATAAAATTGGCATCAGTAAGGCGATGGAGCTCTTTTCCAATGGCTTTATGCTTTGGTTCTGCAAAGCGACAAAGTGGTTGCTTTACTGGCTTCGCCTTTGGATCCAAATTTAATGCATGCTCAGCGAGTTCCCTAGGAATCCCCAACATGTTAAAAGGTAGCCATGCGAACATCTCCCAGTGCTCATGGAGGAACTCGATGAGCGCGCTTTCCTATGCGGGGTCAAGGTTGGAAGCCACAAATGTTGTTTTTGCCAGGTCGACGGGGTGGATCTGTACTTCTTTTGTGTCCTTTGTAGTGTCAAAAGCCTGATCGGGATTGACACGCGCTACTTCTAGTGGTTGTGCGTCTCCTGAAGTTTTGAGTTGTTCAAACTCCATTGCCATCCCGAAAGATTCAAAAAAATTGTTGAACTCTCGATCGCAACTATCGGCACGTGTGAAGCTTCCTCTTACAGTGATGATTCCCTTTGGTGCTGGCATTTTCATGACTAGGTACGCATAATGCGGTACTTGATGGCCCAAAATATATCGAGCTCATTGGGGAACCCCAAGAGGAAGGTATGATGATCACAGCAACAAGTTTTCCCTCAGTTATGAAACCAAGGTTATCGAACCAGTAGGAGCAAGGAAACACCTCCAAGGTGTTGTTGCCAACTTGGAATCCTACACAACACAACCACAGAACTTTGCCCCCAACTTATAGTGAGGTTGTCAATCTCACCGATTTTGCTAAAAACAAAGGATTAAACGTATTGTGTGGAAGGAAGTAAAAGCTTGTAGAAAGTAAATAGAAAAGAGTAAACAGTTGTAGATTAATGCTAAAAGAAAGGACCAGGGTCCATAGTTCACTAGTTGTGGTTCTCCTTAATATAGATGACATGTTGGGTGAACAAATTATAGCGGGGCAATTGGCAAACATCGAGAAAGCATACATGCATATACTAATCATCTTGACTCCTATGAGATTTGATTGGGCATTACAACATTATACATTGACCGTAATCGAACTACATCTATGACTAATAATCCACCTTCAGGTTATCATCCGAACCCCCTCCAGTATTAAGTTGCAAGCAACGGATAATTGCATAACGCATTGCGTGTAAAGTAGACAATATGATTGTTCTATGAACAAAGGATTGTTGTTTTCTCCCTAGTAGCAACAACACATCTAGTACCTTAGAGATTTCTGTCACTTCCCCAGATTACCAGAGGCATGAATCCACTATCGAGCATAAATACTAACTCTTGGAGTTGCTAGCATCTACTCGGCCAAGATAGTCACTAACAACGGAGAGCATGCAAGATCACAAATAACAAAGACATGATAGAATCAATAATCAATCTGAAATAGCATCTCAATATCCATCGGATCCCTGCAAACACAACATGTAAGATTACAAATAGATGATCTTGATCATGAATGGAGCTCACAAGATCTATACATGGTAGCACAAAGGAGAAGAACCAACCATCTAGCTACTACATGGACCCGTAGTCCAAGGATGAACTACTCACGCATCACACTGGAGGCTTGCATGGTGATGAAGAAGGCCTCCAGGGTGAATTCTCCCCTCCAGCAAGGTGTTGGGAAGAGCTTCAGATCCCTCCTGATCTAGGGATGGAGATGACGGTGGCTACAGACTCTTTCGTGGAATTTTGATCGGGTACTTAGGGTTTCTGTATCAGAGGCATCTTATAGGAGAAAGGGGAGGCCGAGAGGGTTCCCTAGGCGGCCACACCACCCCCTAGCGGGGGCCAGGCCTAGCCACGCGGCCAGGTGGTGTGGCGGCCCTCTGGCCCCTCTCCATCTCGTATTCTGGCTCCGTGTCCCCCGGTGAAAATCTGACTTTGGCTTTTGTCCCATCCAATTCTGAGAATATTCATTTTGTGACTTTCCTAGAACCAAAAATAGCAGAAAACAGGCAGCTGGCACTGTGGCATCTTGTTAATAGGTTAGTCCAAGAAAGTGTATAAAAAGTACTCCAAAGTGTGGAAAAAACATAAGAAAGTAGATAAAAACCAAGAATGGAACATCAAAAATTATGGATACGTTAGCAACATATCAGTACTGCTATAAACTATGCGAAGGATGGCCGTCCCAGGTTCGCATGATATTGTGATGGCCAGTCCATGACTTCAAATTCGAGTTTTTCTCGCCTGAAATTTACTTTGGAACCAAAAACAACGTCAAGAAATACTTTGCCTAAAGGAATTTTGGCTTTACCTGGTACTATTCCATGGAAAGATGTTTCTGTTGGTGTGAGATTGTCCAGTGGGTAGCCCATTGTTCTTAGAGATTTTGCGTAGATCATATTTATGTTGCTTCCTGCATCCATGAATACCTTGCTCATATCGAAACCGCCAATTTGTGCTTCTACTATCAAGGCTGAGTGGCCTAGTCATGGGACCTAAAGCGGGTGATCAGCTCTGCTGAATGTGATTTCTTGCTCGAACCAGTGAAGATATTTGGGTGTGGTTGATGTTGTTGTTTCTGCCATAGTGATTTGTCTTGTGATGAGCTTCTGAATTCTATTGGATGCATGCCCTTTCTGAATCATGGACATTGCTCCTTTTGACCTAGGGTACTCGTTGTTTTGATCATTTGTGTTTTGTGGTGGTGCCGCTGATGGTGGTGGTGGTGCGCCAATGGCTAATGTGCCAGGCATAGATGCATATCCTGGGTTTGCTGCTTCGGTTACCTTTGCATTACAAAGCTCCTGCATCTTCAGGAATGTTTGGCAGTCTTCCATGAGGTGGTTAGATTGTCGTATGCCTACCGAGTCGATGTAAAAATGCATATTATAGGGTCCTTTCAGCATTTGCATTGCTGGCATGGGTGGGTCTCTCACTCTTGGTTGATACCGCTGTGCTGACTGGCTTCCTCCGACGTCGTCCCTGTTCTGGCGGTATCCGCCATTGTGGTCGTTGCTTCTATTGTTACCTTCACCCGAAAAACCTACTACGGCGTAATTTGGTCCCATGTTTCCCTCGTTGTTCCTTCTTCTTCTATCATTGGCTCGCTTATCCTTGTCTTCTTTGGGTGATCGTGCACGCTTATTATGCAACACGTCTTCTCCATCAGCCCAATGATTTTATATTTCCATTAGCTGTGAGATTGTTTTGGGTTTAACCCGTCCCAATTCTTCTATGAATTCTTGGTGACGGAGGCCGTTGTTGAAGGCGTCGATGGCCCTTTCGTCGGATATGGACTCAACTGAGTTTTTGATGATATTCCATCGTTGGATGAATGCTCTTATTGATTCCCTAGATTTTTGTTTGCATGCTCGCAACTACTCCAAGGATGTTGGTCGTTTAAACATGGATTGGAAGTGTCGGATGAACTTATCTTCTAGGTCGTTCCAGCTACCTATAGAATCTTTGGGTAACTGCCTGAGCCATGATCTTTGGCGCCGGTGAGATGTAGTTCTCGACTTTGCATTGTGGTAGTTGTGGAACCGCCTTGTAATTTGACAGTGGCTAAATAATCTGCTAATCACGCTTCGAGTTCCTACAGTCCATCGTACTTGTGTCGGTCGTGTGGAAGTTTGAAGTCCTTGGGTACTGAGATTTTATGAATCCACTGTGTAAAACAACTGGCTCCGCATAACTCATAATCGTCTTTGTTGTATCCATCGTGATATCGTCGGCTGCGGTTTTCGTCCCTTGATCCATCGTTCCCATGTTGCGTGTTGTTGTTTCGTGTGCTGCTTTCGTGGCTCGGGTGCTACGAGATGTGCCTGGTGTGGCGATCGAGATCATCGAGTGTGTCCCACTTACCGAGGACTGCTGTAATGGCGTGGAGATCTATCGGGTTGTCGCGTGATTCCTTGCTCTGCTTCCACGAGAGAGGCTCCCACCATGCCAAGGTTCATCAGGGCAGAGTATTGGAGGGCCACACGGGGATCGTCGGGTGTGGGCTAAGTGGTGATTAGATATGTTTGTGTGGCCACAATGGCCGCCTGAGCTGTTTTCGCCTTGATGTTTCCTGCTTGGTCAATTGACATGAATGATAGGTCGAGATCTCGGATGAGTCCACTTCTTTCCGCTTCAGGGATATGCTGCAGTCGAGATGTTGCCCTTATTGGTGGTGTAACTCCTGTTATGCTCCCTGATCCTCGAGTAGAGCTTAACTATGTCCGTTGTAAGCTAGATTCGTCGGCTAACCTCTTTCTTTCGTCGAGTTACCTCTGCATCCTAAGTAGGTCTCTCTTATTGTGGTGAAGCAGGCACTAGTATGCTAGTAGGTCCTCATGTGAAGCATCCGCTGTCATTGGAACTGCTCCCGAAATTGCCTCCCTTGCTTTTTTCCATGCCGATGCTGGTAGCTGAAGTCCTTGTCTCTCTCCTCCATGCGGTTCTCCACCTCTTTCTCGGACTATGTGATTATCTACTATTTCTCCTCCGTTTCTGTGGTCTCCTTCATTGTCGTGGTTTCCTGCATTGTCATCTAATAAAATATCATCGGGGTTGAGGACAGGATTACCGTTTTCGTCGTGTGGTGTTGAGGTATCCCCGTTGATCATGTACACTTGGTGGTGTGTTATGCATGGTATGATGGAGTCATCTTCTGCTTCAAAGGATGTGTTGATAATATTCTGAGATTGTATTTCTGGATAGATCTTCGCCATCCTTTCTTCGAAGTCGACGTTTTTGCTGCTTTCTTCGGGTTCTGAGTTTGTCGGGTTTGCTTCATGTGGTGGGGTTGGCCGATGACCTGACCTGAGGGGGAGATTACCATGAGGGTTATCAAGGTCCCCTAGATCCGTCTTGATTTGCTCGCCTTTTTCGGCTGCTTCGATCTGTGTTGTGACATCCGTGGGGGATCCGACGAAAGATGCTAGTACTGCCGTAGGGGCAGGTTTTTGCACTGACAGTTCTGATGTGATCAGGGTCGAAGGGTGCGATTCTTGCGGGTCATCTACTTGAAAGTAAAAACTTCCGATGATTAGATCGGATCTGCCGTTGAAATCAGCGGGTACCAATACAGGGGTGGGCGGGCGTGGATCTTCTTTCATCGGGTTGATGCTTGGTGGAGAACGGTCCACCGAATCCATGGTTCCAGCATTCAGGTTTCCCACAGACGACATCAATTCACGAGGGGTAACCTCGGCACTACCCATGATGATGGACTTGGGGTTTTGTGGAAAAGAGAACGCTGGGGATTCGTCGGATGTCAGGAAAACAATGAAGTTAAAGTCGTCTGAATATTGGGGAAATCGCACTATTACAAGTTGTCCTTGAAGGGTAACGGGTAGGCTACACTAGCGTAAAATCAAAAAATTTCTACCGCGTCAACCAGGAATACTATTGTCATAGATCACGGGATTACCGCTAGACGCACAGGTGCGGAACTCGATGAAGCACGTTGCGACAGTGTAGATGTTCTACGTCTCCTCCTCGTCCTCGTCCCACGAGCAGCTCCCCTTTGCGCGGCTCGTCCAAGTGCTACAGATGCAGCACCTCCGAGGTATCCACACGTCCGGAGTGGAAGTCATCACACGCCAGACTGCTAGGTCTGCGCGTGCAACACAGGCGGAAGAGGAGTGGCGGCTGGGTGGAATGCTCTCTCCTTTTCAGCTCGCCTCACTCCCTCTTATATAGGCATCCCTGGTGGGCTTCTACATTAGCAGCCCATTAGCAGCCTAAGCCTGGTCTAATTCGGATCCAATCCTCATTAGGCTTCCAGCCCCTAAAGTGTGTGACCCTATAGGTTCATACACGTATAGACATGACGCGAGTACACTTGCTCCGTCAATAGTTGGTAGCGGCCTCTAGCAAGACGTGCCAACTCCTAAACGCATATAAAGATCATTCGGACGAACCATCACAAGGTTGAGTACATGTCTTTCCCTTTGCCTCACGATATTTGGTCTAGCTCTAAGCTGACCTCTCTTTCTCGATACTATGATTCAGAATCCCTTTACTAGGTTAACTCTTAACCATATGTAGCACGGCCATGCATTTCTGGATCCGATCACTCGAGGGGCCCAGAGATATCTCTCTCAAGTAGAGAGGGGCAAATCCCATCTTGATTGACCGATGCCTTGCAGCATGTATCAGGACAAACCCGAAAGCTACCTTTATAACTACCCAGTTACGGAGTAGTGTTTGATAGCCCCAAAGTAGGTCGATCCACATCTCAAGTACATGCGACAATCTCAGGTCTAAGGACAAAACGTACACGATGTGTAGAGAGAGCTGCAAGTATTATTGCTAGTCTCATGTTGGGTCAGTCCAACCCCATGTTCATAACATGTGTCCACATCATTGGTTTGACATCTCCATGTCAATGACTTGCGAAACATAGTCATTAACCAATCGATGTGCTAGTCTAATATTCACGTGTGTCCTCGCATGAACTCCGACTAGGGACAATTATTAGATAACCATACAAGTAAAGAGTTTCACAAACAATTCACATAATTGCCAATCAATACAAGTTGCCTGGTATATGGATATTCAAGGAACATTATAATAACTCATGGATACACATGAAATACAATCATCTCTATGATTGCCTCTAGGGCATATTTCCTTCAGTCTCCCACTTGCACTAGAGTCAATCTAGACAGTATCTAATACCTATTGCTCTTGTGTGCGCTTCATGCGCAGGCTGCGGGAGTGGCTTAGTCAAGGGATCAGCAACATTTGAGTCCGTATGTATTTTGCATAACATGACACTACCTTCATCAATGAACTCACGAATCAGATGGTAGCGCATGCGAATATGTTTGTTCTTCTGGTGCTGTCTAGGTTCTTTGGCTTGTGCAATAGCACCATTGTTGTCACAATAAACGTCCAAGGGATTGGACGAGCCCTGAACCACACCAAGAGCGATCAGGAAATTCCTAATCCAAACAGCTTCCTTTGCAGCCTCCGAGGCAGCAATATATTCAGCTTCTGTTGAAGAGGAGGCCACTGTATCTTGCTTGGAACTTTTCCAGCTCACAGCACCACCATTCATGACAAACACATAACCTGATTGCGATTTCGAGTCGTCTGAGTCATTAAGGTAACTCGCATCTGTGTAACCCTTTACACTGAGTTCAACCTCACCTCCATAAACTAGGAACATATCCTTAGTCCTTCTCAAGTACTTAAGGATATTCTTTACCGCTGTCCAGTGAATCTCACCTGGATCAGCCTGGTATCTGCTCGTAACACTTAGAGCATAGGAAACATCTGGGCGAGTACATGTCATTGCATACATGATGGATCCAATAGCCGAAGCATATGGAACCCTACTCATGCGTTCTCGCTCATCAGTGGTCGAAGGACACTGAGTCTTGCTGAGTTTAATGCCGTGAGACATGGGCAAGAACCCCTTCTTAGCCTCTTCCATGCTGAACCGTTTCAACACTTTGTCAATGTACGTACTCTGGCTTAATCCAATTAGCCTCCTTGATCTATCTCTATAGATCTTGATACCCAGAATATATGCCGCTTCTCCCAAGTCCTTCATAGAAAAACTATTTTTCAATGAGGTCTTAACAGACTCGAGCATAGGAATGTCATTTCCAATCAATAATATGTCATCCACATATAAGATTAGAAACACAAGTGATTTCCCATTTTCTTTCTTATACACACAAGGTTCTTGTTCGTTTTTGGTGAAGCCAAACTCCTTTACAACTTCATCAAATCGAATGTTCCAACTCCGAGATGCTTGCTTCAGCCCATAAATAGACTTTTGAAGTTTGCATACCTTTCCAGCATTGTTTGGATCGACAAAACCTTCGGGCTGCATCATATACACGTCCTCAGAAAGGATTCCATTTAAGAAAGCCGTCTTGACGTCCATCTGCCATATCTCATAATCGAAATGTGCAGCAATGGCTAGAATGATCCGTATAGATTTAAGCATCGCTACGGGCGAGAAAGTCTCGTCGTAGTCAACTCCTTGAACTTGTCGAAAACCTTTTGCAACAAGTCGAGCTTTATGGATGTGAACATTTCCATCCATATCAATCTTCTTCTTATAGATCCACTTGCACTCGATGGCTTTAAAACCATCAGGCAGGTCAACCAAGTTCCAAACTTGATTGTCTCCCATGGACTCTATCTCGGATCTCATGGCAATCAGCCATTTCTCAGAGTCTGGGTCCACCATCGCTTCTGCATAGGTCGCAGGCTCATCATTGTCTAACAATAATAACTCTCGCGCTTCGCGGAGCCTCGCCGACCTTCGTGGTTGTGGTGCTTCTATTGCCACGGGTTCCTCAACTTGTTCTGCTACAATAGCATCACTCGTAGAAGCATCCCCGACTGGCTCATCTTGAACTTCTTCAAGTCGCACCGACCTTCCACTCGTTCCCTTTGTGAGAAACTCTTTCTCTAGGAAAACACCGCTACGAGCGACAAACACTTTGCCCTCTTCTCGGTTGTAGAAGTAATACCCTAAGGTTTCCCTTGGGTATCCCACAAAAATGCACTTATCCGATTTGGGTGTTAGCTTGTCTGACTGAAGTCGCTTGACAAATGCATCACAACCCCAAATCTTTAGAAAAGACAAACTGGGATTCTTTCCAGTCCACATCTCATATGGTGTCTTAACTACGGATTTAGATGGTACCCTATTTAGTGTGAAAGCTGCTGTTTCTAGCGCGTAACCCCAAAATGATAATGGTAAATCCGACTGGCTCATCATCGATCGAACCATGTCCAACAAAGTTCGATTACGCCGTTCAGAGACCCCGTTTCTTTGAGGTGTTCCGGGCGGCGTGAGCTGTGGAACAATTCCGCAACTCTTAAGATGATTGCTAAACTCGTGACTCAAATATTCGCCTCCGCGATCAGATCGCAAGGCCTTTATTTTCTTGCCACGTTGATTCTCTACCTCATTTTGAAACTCTTTGAACTTTTCAAAAGTTTCAGACTTATGCTTCATCAAGTAGACATAGCCATATCTACTGAAATCATCAGTGAAAGTAATGAAGTAGTGATATCCTCCTCTGGCTGTCGTGCTCATTGGTCCACATACATCAGTATGTATGAGTTCCAACAAGTCTGTCGCTCTCTCGGGAAACCCCTTGAAAGGCGTCTTGGTCATCTTTCCAAGTAAACAAGCTTGACATGTCTCGTATGATTCAAAATCAAACGAAGTTAGAAGACCATCACCATGGAGCTTGTTCATGCGCTTTTCACTTATATGCCCCAAACGACAATGCCATAGATAGGTAGGACTCAAATCATTTGGCCGAAGCCTTTTAGCACTAACATTGTAAACACATGCATTATCAAGATTTAAAATAAATAACCCATTGACAATGGGAGCATCAGCCACAAACATAGCATTCTTAGAGATTACACAACCATTGTTTGTACTCGCGAATGAATAACCATCCCTCATCAAACATGAAGGTGATAAAATGTTTCGACCCATACTAGGAATGTAATAACAATTATTCAACTCCATGATAAATCCTGACGGAAGGTGAAGTTGCATGACGCCGACGAACAATGCAGCAACCCTTGCTTTATTTCCGACGCGAAAATCCACTTCGCCTTTTTGCACTTCTCTAGTCCTTATTAGCCCCTGCATCGAATTGCAAATATGAGCAACCGATCCGGTATCAAATACCCAAGAGTTAACATAAGAATCTGCGAGAAAAATGTCCACAACATTTACAACAAGTGTACCTGAGTGGGAAGTACTCTTACTTCCACTTTTCTTCAAAGAAGCCTGGTACTTGCTGCAGTTCCTCTTCCAGTGGCCATATTCGTGACAAAAGAAACACTCAGTGTCTCCTGCAGGACCAGCCTTTTGCTTGGGTGCAGGGTTTGGCTTAGGGATCGTATCCTTAGCCTTGCCCTTCTTCTTCTGCCAAGAAGTGCCCTTTTTCTTGAAGCTAGGCTTGTTCTGCACAGCCATCACATGGCTATGCCCTGCACACTTCTTAATGTCACATTCTGCTGTTTTCAGCATCCCACATAATTCATTAAGGCCCCTCTCCACCCCATGCATATGGTAGTTCGAAATGAAATGCCCATAGCTAGATGGAAGAGATGCCAAAATGAAGTCAGTGGCCAACTCTTGGCCTAATGGAAAACCAAGCTTTTCCAAAGTCTGACTATAACCAACCATTTTGATCACATGGGGGCCTACAGCTGCTCCCTCTGCCAGCTTGCATTCCACAAAGGACTTAGCGACATTGTACCTCTCAGTCCTAGCCTGAGTCTGGAACATGTCCTTAAGCGCAACGATCATATCGTACGCTTCCTGATCCTCAAACTGTTTTTGAAGATCAGGTTCCATGCATGCAAGCATAAGACAACTGACCTCAAGAGATTCATCACATGCTTTCTTGTAGGCATTCTTAAGGGTAGCAGTTGCATTATCAGCAGGTTCATCCGGGATTGGGGTATCCAGAACAGTTTCCTTTTTCTCAGCCCTGAGAACAATTCTCAGGTTACGGACCCAGTCCGAATAGTTTGTTCCATTTAGTTTATCCTTTTCAAGAATCGAACGCAAAGCAAAAGGTGATGAATTGTTCGGTGCCATTGATCTACAACAAAAAAATATGCAAAATACTAAGCCATGTAACCATGAAAGAGTAAAACATATTAAACAATTTAATAGCATATACTCCCACTTAAATCAACATCCCTCTATTGATACTAAGTGATTCAAGATCCACAATTAACAAGTCGACTAGTGAGCTTTAGCATCACTGCTAGAAGACAAGGTAAATCGGTAAGCAACCTTTGCTAATCATATAACATATGACTCTTGTTGTTGGGTGACATCTCTATGTCAAAACTAGGCGCCCAACCTTTATGCCCCAAGGTCCTTAACTGTTAAGATGACCTTGTTAAGCTCACCAACCCTTATGCGTGTAGGTATCCGATACAAACCCATCCAGCCAAGGAAAACCGTGGCACCCTAATTTCATAGACCCACCAACGATTGTACAGGGCATAGGATGGTGCAAGGTTTGGTTGGGAGGGCATGGTTTAACTTAAACTTTGTGAGGGATCGTTCTACTTCTATCATCTAAGCATGCATAGTAGTAAAACGTATAAGAATAGCATTCACATAGATGTGATACAGTATGGCCCATTTTCTCATGGTGATCTCCATCGCCATAGAACCTGTCCACCATGATGATCTCCATCTTCATGCTCTATGCGAGCCATCCTCCAAGTGATGAGTTCTCCAAGAACTAATACAAGCTATTACTCCTAACATCTAGTAATCAAAATTACATGGTATTGGGATCATCACAAGTTGGCACGCAGGCCATTACAATAATTGACAACACATATGGCTCCAGCCGTGTTGCCCAACTCACGACACGCAGGTCATGAAAAAATACATACATGCATCACATACATTTTTGGGCCATACTGATCACATAAATCCTGCAAAAACAAGTTGTGCATAGAATCGCATTCTACCGGATCATGTGAAATCGTACCACCTATGAACCTTAACGAGATACAAAAAAGGGGGATACGACTAAGGGGGGTCTAGGGGGTCTCCCCCTGCGGGGTTCGAAGGGGCAGCGCCCCTCGCGGTACCTTAGAATCACGATCACGGAAATTAAGATCATAGATCAATCCAGAAAACACCGCCATACAAACGATCATATCATTCATATCAATCTACATATCACCATATGCAAACTTCCCGAACCTATGACTGAATAGCATCGGCTCTGATACCACTGAAGGGTAACGGGTAGGCTACACTAGCGTAAAATCAAAAAATTTCTACCGCGTCAACTAGGAATACTATTGTCATAGATCACGGGATTACCGCTAGACGCGCAGGTGCGGAACTCGATGAAGCACGTTGCGGCAGTGTAGATGTTCTACGTCTCCTCCTCGTCCTCGTCCCACGAGCAGCTCCCCTTTGCGCGGCTCGTCCAAGTGCTACAGATGCAGCACCTCCGAGGTATCCACACGTCCGGAGTGGAAGTCGTCACACGCCAGACTGCTAGGTCTGCGCGTGCAACACAGGCGGAAGAGGAGTGGCGGCTGGGTGGAATGCTCTCTCCTTTTCAGCTCGCCTCACTCCCTCTTATATAGGCATCCCTGGTGGGCTTCTACATTAGCAGCCCATTAGCAGCCTAAGCCTGGTCTAATTCGGATCCAATCCTCATTAGGCTTCCAGCCCCTAAAGTGTGTGACCCTATAGGTTCATACACGTATAGACATGACGCGAGTACACTTGCTCCATCAATAGTTGGTAGCGGCCTCTAGCAAGACGTGCCAACTCCTAAACGCATATAAAGATCATTCGGACGAACCATCACAAGGTTGAGTAGATGTCTTTCCCTTTGCCTCACGATATTTGGTCTAGCTCTAAGCTGACCTCTCTTTCTCGATACTATGATTTAGAATCCCTTTACTAGGTTAACTCTTAACCATATGTAGCACGGCCATGCATTTCTGGATCCGATCACTCGAGGGGCCCAGAGATATCTCTCTCAAGTAGAGAGGGGCAAATCCCATCTTGATTGACCGATGCCTTGCAGCATGTATCAGGACAAACCCGAAAGCTACCTTTATAACTACCCAGTTACGGAGTAGTGTTTGATAGCCCCAAAGTAGGTCGATCCACATCTCAAGTACATGCGACAATCTCAGGTCTAAGGACAAAACGTACACGATGTGTAGAGAGAGCTGCAAGTATTATTGCTAGTCTCATGTTGGGTCAGTCCAACCCCATGTTCATAACATGTGTCCACATCATTGGTTTGACATCTCCATGTCAATGACTTGCGAAACATAGTCATTAACCAATCGATGTGCTAGTCTAATATTCACGTGTGTCCTCGCATGAACTCCGACTAGGGACAATTATTAGATAACCATACAAGTAAAGAGTTTCACAAACAATTCACATAATTGCCAATCAATACAAGTTGCCTGGTATATGGATATTCAAGGAACATTATAATAACTCATGGATACACATGAAATACAATCATCTCTATGATTGCCTCTAGGGCATATTTCCTTCATGCGTAATTACAATACCAACATAATGTCGGTTCATAGTTTATTTCCTTAATACAATGAAAGCCTTTGTCGGTTACTTCCTTGGGCTGTCATCTGAAACCTTCATGGGCCGTAAGCCTTTACCCAGCATAGGGTACCAAATAATAAGCATTCGAGTAATCATACCTATGTCACACCCCGTGCAATTGGTTCAAGGAGACGACATACAGAACACCTAGAAATCGCAGAAACCTCACCTCCGGAAGGCATATAGAGGGGGAACTCATCCACCGGGGATCCAACTTCGCCCTGCGTAGATCCGGGAGGCTAAGACATCGATCTTCATCATCCACCACTACATCACCACCATATCCATCCATCACATCTACATCTTGTCTAGATCTTGTTGTAATTCCTATACTCATTGTCGATTTATACAAGTGTTATTCATCTATGACTGTTTCCATTACCATTGCCATGATGTTGATTGCATCCATGTCTGAGTAGATCATTAGTTCTTGGGGAGATGGAGAAACCCTAGTGTGAGATTGAAATAAGATAAAGTCTATTATGATATTCATCGCTGTGACCATGTGTTAGATTTTCTACATCTTGATGTTGAGAGAAATCGACCTCTCAATATTTGCCTCTTGTGGGGACTTGATGGAGGGAACTACTTGTTGGTAGACGGAGGCATGCTAGCACTTACAATGACTATAAAGCTGTTATCACCCCTTATGTATCAACTTGGGAAACCGAGGAAACTCACGGAACACTATCCATGCCATGGGATACATCCTACGGGATTATGTCCCTTAATAGCACAGTAATTAGATTGATGTTGATTGCTGACTGTTGTGATTATGAGGATGATGTGAGTAGCGGTTGCTGCCTATTCATCCAAATACGGAGTTACTCCCACACATACATAGTTGAGAATGTTCATGATGATAATCTTTATGTTAAATCTTTACAATACTAGTGGTGTATCCGCTACTCCCTGAGAACGCCTTTTCCCTACTGCAATTCCAATCTCTCTTACATACACGATACTTACTTTCTGTACTCAGTTGTTTTACTTTACTTTATTGCTTTTATACCCCAAACCCCAAAACACCTTTTTACACAATACTCGCATTTTACCTTGTCACTTAGAACTTTATCTAGCATTTCTATCGTAATATTTATTTTAAGACTTATTAGACTTCAAACTCCTGCTCCCTGTGGGATCGATATATTTATTTCGAAACTAGCTACAAACGATTTGTGCACTTGCAGTCATCAAGCTATTTTCTGGCGCTGTTGCCGGGGAGCTAAGCATTGTAGGTCTTTTAGTTTTTGCTTATTTATTTTTGTCTTGCTAAATTTTCATCTGAGTTACAGGTTTCCACCAGCATGATGGAGTTTGAGCATATGACTAGTGCTAACCCACTCAACCACTTTGGGAAGCCCTATGATATTTATAAAAGAGACAAGTCCAATGAGAAGACAAGGGGTTTGAAATAAATCCTCTACTACTTAGTATTCTACATAAGAAGAAGTTTACTGGAGATGAAGAAGATCCTTATCCATATGAGCATATTGCCTATTTTAAAGATATATGTGGCACTTTTCTATTGACGGGATATACCACTGATGAGGTAAGGGTTAAACTTTTTAGTCAAACTTTGACAAGTACAGCTCTCGCATGGTATATATCTCTACCCCCTGAAGCCACTACTACTTGGGATAATCTAGCCTCTGAATTTCTATCAAAATATTACCCATTATCAAAATCTTTTGGAATCAAGCGTCTTATAATGACCTGGAAGAATCGTTCTAATGAAGGAATAGTAAGACCTTATATTAGATTTAAAGATTTATTACGACTATGTCCTCATCATGATTTGCCTGAATGGTATTTACTACATATCTTTTATGGTGGTTTAATTGAACCTAATAAAATTGAGCTAGACTCTTTCACGGAAGGAGCCTTTATGAATCTTCCTATACCTAAAGCATGGGCTTTACTTAATAGAATTCGTGAACATAGAGTTTCATGGAATTTTGGCATAGGAAGTGAAGGAGGCATAGAAATAGAGCATGATTGTATTCATGACTATAATAAAAAAGGCCATGTTAAAGAATTATCTAAAAAAAATTATTTGGATTCAGATCTTGTGTTGCAAGTTGTTAAAGCTTTTATAGAACATATTAAAGCTCCATAGGAGGGTCCAGTCAAGTATGATCCACCACCCGAACCAGAAAAGAAAAGAGAAGATAAAGCAACACTTGCCTCCGTAGAACCAATATATGAAGTGCCTTTCTCTAACACTGCACAAAAGCATATTTTTGAATATGAACAGGTCAAAGCAGTATAGGAAAAGAAGGAAGACGAAAGCATGCTAGGAGTCACGGAACACCTGGAAGAAACCAAAGATGAAGAGGTAACCTAGGAAGCAATTATGGCTATGTACTCACACTGTAACATAGTTGAACTTGATGAAGAACTTCCGTATTGGTTGAAGGTAAAATAAAGGTAAAAGATGTGGGTAAGCCTATTCTTCCCTTCATATTTAAAGAAACCTCTCTTTATGGTTTATGTGATCTTGGCACCAAAGTTAATGTTATATCTTATGATTTCTACTTAGAAATAAAAGAAGAAATAGAACCGGCTACAATTGAAAATACTGATATAACAATTATGTTAGCCAATAAAAACCTTAGAATTCCAATGGGAGTAGTTGACAATGCAACTGTCACAATTGGCAACAAAAACTTTCCTATCGATTTTGTAGTTGTTGATATGCCAGCTGACACTCTTTGCCCAATTATATTTGGAATGAACTTTTTGGGTGATATAGGTGCCTATGTTAACTTCAAGAAGGAGATTGTGTCTCTTAGGCTTGGGGGAACGGAAAATAAATTCCATTTTTCCAAATTTAAAGACAGTCCTCCACAAATACTAGAAGAAGAGAGAACTATTGAGGAAATCGCGGCTCTTTTCTTTAGTAATCAAGAAGAAGAAATAGATGAAGATCCAAATTATGAAGAAATAGTTATGGAGGACAAGTCCCTGGGAGAACTAGAAAATGAATTCGATTCACTTCCCGTTTTGGGACCTCCGACCGATGAGGATTTTGAAGAGCCAGAAAAGAGAGGGGACGAGGAATTACCACCCCCAGAGTTGAAGACTCTACCAGAAAATCTTAAATACAGGTTTTTAGATGATACTAATAAATTCCCTGTTATTATTAGTGCTAAAATTTCAGGAGCAGAAGAAGAAGAACTCATGAGGATACTTAAGGAGCATCGCCAAGCCTTTGGGTACTCAATGGATGACTTGAAGGGCATTTGACGTGGACATACCTTACAGGTACTCAAGTTTGGCATATACGGTCTAGGTATGATAGAAGCCCATGGCGTCACCAGGGCCCAATACAGGATTCGGGTGACTCACGAAGACTCCGGTTGCTTGCGGCACAAGACGAAGCTTAAGATAGAAAGTTTAAAGGGACAAACCCTAACTTGTAACCAACTCGACCTACTATCCGAGACATGGCCTATCTATATAAAGGCTAGGAGGGGGCAGCGAGGAGAACAATCACAACCCTAGTTTCCACCACCATCGTCAGATTGCATCTGCGCACCCCCTGTAATTTTCGACTCCTTTGATAATTCCAAGAGAAGACAAGCAGGAGTAGGGTCCTCTATGAGGCCTGAACCTAGGTAAACATTGCGTCCCTGTGTGGTTGTTTGCTAGCCGAGTGATGCCTCCAACGCTCCCTCCTTCTCCAAATCCCAAGTCCATAACAATGGGCACTGATGAGTTAAACCCCCGCCAATTGGCATCGTCTGTGGGAATTGGGAGTGCTGATGTCGTGGCTTCTTCGGCCCTGTCAACCCTGATCTACAACTCCTCTTCGGCGCCTTCAACTTCACCGTCCACACGCCGGCCACTCGCCCGGCTTTCGAGTCTGTGGGCAATGGAATCAGCCTGGTAATCGGGAGCTTACGCTTCCAAGTTGGTCAGATGGGCACACTTTGCCTCCTTAACCAGCCGATGGTTCCTGCGATTGCTCCAGCATCATGGTTTCCACCGCCAATCGGCACCCTAAGCATGCTCAATGCCCAATAACAGTTGGGAGAACGGACAGCGGTAGCAGTCGCAGATCCAATCTGGGTGATCTGGCCACATAAGATGGAGCCTACGGCTCTGTATCTGAAAGTTGTGGGAGCAACAGCTTCCCCAATCACTTCATGTGCACCGTCATCAACGCAAGCGACACCGGTGTCAATCGCGACAACATCAGCACTGTACCAACCAACGATGAAAATGGTGGCCCCGCCAACAGCGCGCCCACCAACAATGGGATAGAAGGAAACCCGAACCTCACAGCGAATGAGCGCACCGAAGAGCGTGTGCTGATCAAGCTCAACGACAACGAGTGGGCCCGCTTTCAAGAAGCTCTGCGGGGCAATCCCCTGCCCCTAAACTCATCTCAACAGATGCTGATGGGTTACCATTGGCTTCTCAAGGAGGAGTACAAGCGCCAATAACAAGTAATCACGCAGCTCGATGCGTGTAGAAAGGCAGCAGACGAGTCGAGCCTTCGGCGGGCTCAACTCTCTTCCATGGGAGGATCCTCCTCCAAGGGCAATGACCATGTGGTCGCCAAACAGCGCTCTCGACTATCCCACCTCACTAACAAGGAGCAAGAAGAAGCCGCGTGAGTCCTCAACTTTGGCTCCATGATGGTGGATACGCGGGGCAACGTGCTCCCAAAGACACCCTAAGCAGCGGTGACGGCGGCCACCATGTACCTCCTCAAGAACCAACCACCGGCTGGGGATCCGCAGGCTGCCATGCACCGATATAAGATCGTGGGCTTGGGGCTAGTAGAAGTTGCCGTCGTCAAGTAGCCAACATTGGAGACGAAGAAAAGTAAAGCTCTGTACAAGTGTCAGGGGGATGACCTCCGGATACCCCAATCAGACAAGAATCATGGCAGTTGGTTCGCGTCCGGCTGGCTGAATGCAGCCGGACACAAGCAAGTCAAGCCGGCTACTTCACGGTAGCCGGAACCACGAGGTGCAGCAAGGCACGGGACCGGATACACTAGCATAGCCGGACTCAATCAGGAGGACAGTGCGACGTGCTGCACAGTGCACGGTACGCCCTGGTACGAGGACCAAACCCGCAACTACTCGGCCATACCGAAGACTTTTAGGGGTGATGCGGGAACAGTGGCTAGACGTTGACGACAGACTCGCACGACGTTCACTGTACCCACGACGACCTTACCGCTTGTACTCTAATGGATGTAAGTGTACCGAATATTGTAGATGACCAGCCGGTTGGGACCCGCCTGTGGGCCCCGCCAGCCGGACTGTCCAGTGAGACCATTGCCCCTCTTCCTATATAAGGAGAGGCAAGGTTCTCGTATAGTTCATTTAAGATCGTGGATAGAAGATACATCTCCAGGAGCGATTGTAGCCCATATACCACTCATAGTCAGATCGGCAGGAGTAGGAGCTTTACCTCACCACGAGGGCTCGAACCTGGGTACTTCCTGTGTCTCGCTACACTTGCTTGTAGCCAATCCCGCTTGCGGACGCCGTCGAGAGATTCCTTGCTAGTCCCCACACCTCTATCTAACCTTCTTAGGTACTGCCGTTCCCAATACAATGACAGTTGGCACCCACCGTGGGGCGAGATGGCTTCGATCGGATTCATTTTCTGTACGGGACCCTGCACTTCAGACGGTGAGCGCGTGGCCTCCGGCCTAGTGCTTACGCTCAGCAAGTTTGACTGCGACATCGACAATGCTTCCTGCTTCACCGGATCCATGTTCTCGGTGAACGGTTCCATTCTGCTTTTCGGCAACCTCCCCGTCTATGTCGCCAGCGTGCCGGAGCGTTTCCCTAGGGAGATCGTTTCCATCACGGAACCGCTGCACCTCGGCAGTGGCACCTCTGTAGCTCCTCGTGGCGTCGAGGTGATGATGGCCAGCTCCAGCTCTCATCCCCGCCAGCCGCAGGAGCGGGGCACGGATGAGGGCGGGAGTTCTGCTCCACCGTAGCCTAGGAACCTGGTGGAGGAGGCTATCGACCGGCTCCTCACGCCAGTTAACCTTAGGGATAACCCGGAGGAGGCGGAGGCCAACTTCGCCATGGAGAGGCAGCTACTCCTCCAGGAGGCCATGGAACTGGTTGCGACCCGGAAGTAGATCGAGATCACCCGACGCCAGTACGACCGCGCGCACGGCTTCACTTCGGCCACCGCGGAGCCGAGCCGGCGCGGACAAGTACGGCGCCAGGGCAGCGAGCTAGGCGGTAGGATGGATAAGGATGGCGAGCCGGATCCGCTACCCGCTCTCATTTGGCCCACCTACAGCACACCCATCAAGAACCTGCACGGACGAATTGCCCAACCTGGAGGGCGAGGAACGAGACCGGCAGCACGCCCTGGTGCAGGAGCTCCTACGGATCGCGGATGAGCAGGCTGATGACAACCGGCAGATGCAGGATGACCCCAGCTGCTCCAAGGGAAGCAAGTCGCCGGCCAACAGCAGGGGCGCACCCCGCGACACCCAGCAGGCGTCCTCTCCTCCGGCTAAAGCCTGCAGCAAGCGCCGCAGCTCTAGCAACAGGGGAAAGCCACGCTAGGAGCAAATGGTGAACACCAACCCACCGCCTTCCCCTCCACCAACCGGAGCGCCAAGACCTACCGGTTCCCGTCTCTCGGGCTGGGTAGGAGCGCCCAACCCGGATCGTCCGGATACCCGAGACCGCATCGAGCTCCTCGCTCAAGCGCGCATGAAGGAAGAGGAAGATTCCATGGGACAGGTTTGTTTCAAACCTCGCATCTAGAACGAGCCGTTTCCGGATAAATTCACCCTTCACAGGGATACCCCAAGTACGATAGCAACATGAAGCTAGAATATTGGCTGACCGACTACGCCATGGCAGTCGGCATCACCCATGGGAACAAGCACATAGATGTGCGCTACGTCCCCCTCATGCTAACCGGGTCAGCGAGGACATGGCTCAACAGCCTCGCACCCAACAACATCAACGCCTGGCCAGATTTTAGAAGGTGTTCGTCTGTAACTTCAACGGTCTGGGCCGCCCGCGCGACCTGGTCGTGTTTGTCCAGGGCGACCGCGAGACTGACCGCGAGTACCTCGCCAGGTGGACGGAGTTGCTCAACGCCTGCGAGGGCATCCTGTAGAGCCAGGCCATCGGCTTCTTCGTCGAGGAGTGCCGAGAAGGCACCAGGCTTCGCCACCGGCTACTGTGTGATGAGCCGAAAACCATGGCAGAGCTCATGATGGTTGTGGACCAGTACGCCACGGCGGATGCTGCCATGAAGAAACCCCTCCAAGTAAGTGCTGACGGGCGTCCGACTCTGATGGAGCCGGCTCGCGATCGTCTGAGCAATCCGGCTGGAGAAGCTGAATCCTCTAGGAACCACGGCAACGACAACCGGTTCCATTGGTACCGCCAAGCCGGACAGCAGAAGCCTCGCTACCACGCACGGCAGGTCAATGTTGTGGAGGGCGCACCCGACGCACCATCTAACGATTCAAGAAGGCATAAGCCACGGCTCACCTTCGACCAAATGTTTGACGGCCCATGCAAGTGGCATAGTGGTCCCTTCAAGCCGGCTACGCACACCACCCGGAACTGTAGATGGACCCGCCAGCTAAAGGACCAGGGCAACCAGCAACGTCTTCCCCCGCCCCCTCCCGGTGGACCCCCACCACCGGCTAGGGGAGCTAGTAATGATGGTAACGGCGGCAATGGCGGCAACAACAACAACAACTACCCCCAGCCGCACACCGCCTACCACATCTTTGAGACGGAGCTGGACAACAAGCACAGCCGCAGACGGCGCTCCAAGGAGGTCAACGCCATCGTCTCCCTAGTCCCCTAATACCTGAACTGGTCGGAGACCCCCATCACCTGGAGCCGGGAGGATCAGCCAGATCATCTTCCAATTCCCTAGGGCTACGCCATGGTGCGTGACCCACTCATCATCTCCAACGAGCGCACGTGTCGCTTCTCGCGTGTCCTCATTGACGGAGGCAGCAACCTCAACCTTCTCTACCAGTCTTTGCTGGAGAAGCTTGGCATCCGTGAGTGTGACATGTGCCCGACTACCAAGACGTTTCACGGTGTACTGCCAGGACCGGTAAAATCCAGTTGGATGTCATTTTCGGGACCGAGGAGAACTTCCGCCGTGAGCCGATATGGTTCGAGGTGGTGAACCTGATGAGCTCCTACCATGCTCTCCTCAGGCTCCCCCTCACCAAATTCATGGTTGTCCCCCACTACACGTATCTCAAGACAAAGATGCCAGGACCAAACAACGTGATCACCGTCGCCGACTGCTTCATGCAGTCGATGGAGTGCGCCGCAACCGGCTCCAAGCTAGCAGAGGCCCTCATCATAGCCGAAGAGAAGCGTGTGATCATGCGCAATGTGGCCATGGCCTAGGAAGAAATGTCGGCTAGCAGCAAGCCGGCTGGAGAAGCAGCTTTCCAGCCGGCAAAGGAGACGAAGAGGATTCTGCTCGACCCCTCCGACCCAACCAAGTTCGTCATCATCGGTGCCAACTTGGACATCAAATAGGAAGGCGTGATCGTCGACTTCCTCCTTGAGAATCCGGACATCTTCGCATGGTCACACAAGGACATGCCAGGTGTGCCGAGGGAGTTCGCTGAGCACTCGCTTCATGTGCGGCCGGATGCCAAGCCGATCAAGCAACCTCTGCGCCGGTTCGCAGAGGAGAAAAGAAAGATCATTGGTGACGAGATCACCCGACTCCTTGCAGCCGAGTTCATCATGGTGGTGTACCACCAGGACTGGCTGGTCAACCCAGTCCTGGTGTTGAAGAAGAACAAAACCTGGCCCATGTGTATCGACTACACCAGCCTGAACAAGGCGTGCCGGATAGACCCCTTCGCTTTGCCCCATATCGATCAAGTTATTGATTCCACAGCCGGCTGCGATTTGTGGTCCTTCTTGGATTGTTACTCCGGTTACAATCACATCCAGCTAAACACAGATGACCAGATAAATACATCGTTTATCACCCCATACGGGGCTTTCTATTATGTTGATACATTGCAAATGTATCTATAATTTTTGATGTTTCATGCTTGGTTTTATCTACTTTCTTGTGTTTTGTCCACACTTTGGAGTACTTTTCATATGATTTCTTGGACTAACCTATTAAGAAGAGCCACAGTGCCAGCTGCCTGTTTTCTGTTGTTTTTGGTTCCAGGAAGTCAGAAAATGAATATTCTCGGAATTGGACGGGACAAAAGCCAAAGTCATTATTTTATCGGGGCACACTTGGAGCCAGAATACGAGACGGAGAAGGGCCAGAGGGTGTCCATACCACCTGGTCGCGCGACCAGGCTTGGCCCGCACCAGGGGTGGTGTGGCCAGCCCAGGCACCCCCTCAGCCTCTCCTTCCGCCTATATATTGCCTCTGATACGGAAACCCTAAGTACCCGATCAAAAATCCACGAAAGAGTCTATAGCCGCCGTCATCTCCATCCCTAGATCGGGAGGGATCTGAAGCTCTTCCCGGCACCCTGCCTGAGAGGGGAATTCACCCTGGAGGCCTTCTTCATCATCATGCAAGCCTCTGGTGTGATGCGTGAGTAGTTCATCTCTGGACTACGGGTCCATGTAGTAGCTAGATGGCTGGTTCTCCTCCTTTGTGCTATCATGTTTAGATCTTGTGAGCTCTATTCATGATCAAGATCATCTATTTGTAATTCTGCATGTTGTGTTTGCGGGGATCCGATGGATATTGAGATGCTATTTTAGATTGATTATTGATTCTATCATGTCTTTGTTATTTGAGATCTTGCATGCTTTCCGTTGTTAGTAGCTATCTTGGCCAAGTAGATGCTAGCAACTCCAAGAGTTAGTATTTATGCTCGATAGTGGGTTCATGCCTCTGGTAATCTGGGGAAGTGACAGAAATCTCTAAGGTACTAGATGTGTTGTTGCTACTAGGGAGAAAACAACAATCTTTTGTTCATAGAACAATCATATTGTCTACTTTACACGCAATGCGTTATGCAATTATCCGTTGCTTGCAACTTAATACTGGAGGGGGTTCGGATGATAACCTGAAGGTGGATTATTAGTCATAGATGCAGTTGGATGGCGGTCTATGTATAATGTTGTAATGCCCAATCAAGTCTCAAAGGAGTCAAGATGAGTAGTATATGCTTGTATGCTTTCTCGATGTTTGTCAATTGCCCCGCCATAATTTTTTCTAGTGAACTATGGACCCCGGTCCTTTCTTTTACTTTCAATCTACAATCAACTATTTACTGCTTTGTGTTTACTTTCTGCAAACTATTCCTTTCTTCCATTTGATATGTTTAATCCTTTGTTTTCAGCAAAACCGGTGAGATTGACAACCTCATTGCAAGTTGGGGACAAAGTTTTGTGGTTGTGTTGTGCAGGTCTCCACGTTGTTACTAGCACTGGTAGTGCGCCCTGCCAAGGTTCAGCTAGCTACACCTTTGGGGTGTTTCCTTGCTCCTACTGGATTGATAACCTTGGTTTCATACTGAGGGAAAACTTGCTGCTGTGCTCATCATACCTTCCTCTTGGGGTTGCCCAACGAGCTTGAGATATTTTGGGCCATCATATGTAACCATGCCTTTCGGTCTAAAAAATGCAGGCGCTACCTATCATCGTTGTATGCAAAAATGCTTGCACTCGCAGATTGGCCGAAACGTGCATGCCTATGTGGACGATGTGGTCATCAAGACCAAGGAGAAGCGCTCGAGGACTTGGGGGAGACACTCAGCAACCTCCAACAGTACCAGATGAAGCTGAACCCGGAGAAGTGCGTCTTCGGAGTCCCATCCGACCAGCAACTTGGTTTCCTCATTTCACAACGAGGGATCGAGGCAAATCCAGAGAAGATCACGGCCATCGAGAGAATGCAGCCACCCAGAAGCTTGCTTGGAGTCCAGAAGTTCACCGGATGCCTGGCCTCCCTTAGCCGTTTCGTCAGCCGGCTGGGGGAGAAGGCACTTCCGCTGTACTAGCTGATGAGGAAGACGAACTAGTTCTCCTGGACCTTGCAGGCCGATGCTGCTTTTCATGACCTCAAACGCATGCTATCCACAGCGTCGGTTCAAGCCACGCTGGCTAGCAAGGAGCCGATGTTGCTCTATATAGCAGCCATCATCCGGGTCGTCAGCGTCATCCTGGTGGTGGAGCGCCCCGAGGAAGGCAAGGCTCAGCCGGTTCAACGACCTGTCTACTACCTCAGCCAGGTTCTCTCCCTCTCCAAGCAGAACTACCCCCACTACCAGAAAATGTTTTATGGTGTGTACTTGGCGTGCAAGAAGCTCAAGCACTACTTCCAAGAGCATCCGATTAAGGTCGTGTGCACAGCACCCCTTTCAGAAATTATCGGCAACAAGGACGCCACCGGCCGAGTCGCCAAGTGGGCCACCGAGCTCGGTGCCTACTCCATCCAGTACGAGCCCCAACTCACGATCAAGTCGCAAGCTCTAGCAGACTTCCTTGTCGACTGGGCCGAGACCTAGTACCTCCCGCTGGTTCCAGATTCAGACCACTAGAGGATGCACTTCGACGGCTCAAAAATGCTCGGGGGCTTGGGAGCCGACATCATCCTCACCTCGCCCAAAGGAGACTGGCTGGAGTACATCCTCTAGATCCACTTCAAGGCCTCCAACAACGTTTCCGAATACGAGGTACTGGTCCATGGCCTCCGGCTAGCCAGGGACATTGGCGTCAACCGGATCCTTTGCTTCGGTGATTCGGATCTGGTGGTGCAGCAGGTATCCGGAGAGTGGGACGCTTGTGATGCAAACATGGCTCTCTACTTGTTCCACATATAGAAGCTCAGTGCCTGCTTTGACGAATGTGAGTTCCATCACATCCCTCACACCAACAACGAGGTAGCCGATTCGCTCGCATGAATCGGATCCACCAGGCAGGCGATCCCATCAGGGGTCTCCTTGGAGCATTTGCGCAAGCCCTCCATCCACCCGTCTCCTGAGTCGGATTCCATTATCTGGGAGGGGAGCGCTCCGGTTGACGACACGGGAGACGCGGAGCTGGCAGAAGCCGTGAAGAAGAAGGCTCGCACCAACTCTGGCAAGTCCGTACCCTCCGGCTCGCAAGACCCGGGGGCTACCGACCCATCAAGCGGCTCGGGGGCTGCCGTTCCGGGTACCTCATCCGGACGATCCCCCGACGCCCCTCAACCGGATAACAGAAGCGTCCTCACTATCCAGGAGATACCATCCTGGGCGTAGCCCTTCATGAACTACATCGCCAATGGAGAGCTTCCGGGTGACGAGGTGGAGGCCAGGCAAATCCGGCGGCGCGCGCACACGTACACCATCATCAACAAGGAGTTGTACAAGCGCATCGTATCCGACATTCTCTAGCGGTGTGTCGATGTGGACACAGGCTACCGGCTACTCAAGGACATCCACCAGGGCGAGTGCGGCATCATGCTTCATCCAGGGCAATAGTCGCCAAGGTGTTCCACCATGGTTTCTATTGGCCCACCGCCCTCGAGAATGCCAAGCAGCTAGTCCGCGCGTGCAACAGGTGCCAGCGCTACGGGCAGCTCAGGCACATGCTGACTGCGGTGCTCAAAACTATACTAATCACCTGGCCCTTTGCTGTCTGGGGCCTCGACATGGTCGGTCCCTTCAAGCAGGTGCGCGTAGGCATGACCTATCTGCTGGTGGCGGTGGACAAGTTCACAAAGTGGATAGAGGCCAAGCCTATCCGGAAGCTGGATGGGGTGACAATCATCACCTTCTTCACCGACATCATTAACCCATTCGGCTACCCCAACAGCATCATCACCGACAATGACACGAACTTCGCCAAGGGGGCCTTCGCCCGATTCTGCAGCAACAAGGGCATCCGGCTGGACCTCGCTTCCGTCGCCCACCCGCAGTCTAATGGGAAGGTCGAAAGGGCAAACGGCCTAGTGCTAGCCGGCATCAAGCCGCGCCTCATCGAGCCCTTGGAGTGGTCGCCCGAATGCTTGATTGAGGAACTTCTGGCTATGTTGTGGAGCCTTCGCACCATGCCGAATAGATCAACCGGCTTCACCCTGTTCTTCCTTATCTACAGCTCGGAAGCCCTCCTCTCCGCAAACATCAAGTTCGACTCACCGCGCAAGCTCCTCTACGATGAAAATGCCAACCAGGAGGCATGGGAGGATGGCGTGGACCTCCTTGAGAAGGCCCATGAGTTGGCACTGTCCAGATCGGCCCTGTACCAGCAGCGCCTGTGCCACTACCATTCGAGCCGGATCCGCCCCATCGCATTCCGCGAGGGCGATCTGGTTCTCTGGCTGGTGCAAGACACGAAGGGCATGGACAAGCTATCACCACCTTGGGAGGGCCCCTTCATCATCAGCTGGGCGCTGCACAACAAATCCTACTACCTCATCGACGCGCAGCAGCCGCGCAAGAACAAGATGGACAAGTCGGATGAAGAGACAGAGCGCCCCTAGAACGCGGCCCTCCTCCGCCCGTTTTACACCTAGTCATCGGACAGTGTATGTATCCCGCAAACTCCATGAATGAAAATGCAGACCCCCACGAGATGCCCAGGGGCTCCTTGCTAGAAATTTGTGTATATTTGTTTCCGGTTCAGTTTTTCCGGCTCTGGCAACCCCCACCCGAGGGCTCGCCGGCTGGCCCGACCTACTAAATCAACAAACCGTCTGAGTAGTGTGCGACGATGTCAGAGGCCCACTCTCTGTCTCAGCTATAGACTGCAACCCGGCTGTCCGGCTAGCAAGAGCAAAAGCCCGAGGCATCCCACATGAAAAATGGGGAGGAGATGCGATGGATCGGGCGTCCCTGCCTTGCAACTAGTTTGAGATGATCCGGCTACTAAGCCGTCAGTACCGTGCACAATGTACTATCAGCTCCCTTCGATTTCGGCTGCAGACCGCAACCTGGCTGCCCGGCAAGGACATAGTGTAAACAGCAGAGCACACGGGAAAATGACTAAGTGTCCAGAGAAGCACAAGCTAGTTTTCAGAAAATAAATCTGCCTTCTAGCTAAAAGGCGCTACCTTAACCGACTAACCTATTAATGGTGGGAATGTTTATATGTTTGTTTTGTATGACTACATCGAGTCAAAATTCAAGAAGGAGAAAGATTCGAAGTCCTTGCCTTCATCAAGCACTCTGAATCTCGGGGGCTAGACCCACTAGGTGCGCTCGCGCACCGCCAGTGGAATCTTGTAGTTTCCGACCGGCTAAAGGCGTTTAGCCGGATATTTGGAGCCCAGGTGAGGGAAAGGGCAGGAAGAAAAGAAAGAAGAAGATTCGAAGCACCTAGCTACGCCAGCTACTCCGAATCTCGGGGGATACACCTAGTAGGTGCGCTGGCGCGCGCCCACTGGAATTGAAGTTCCCCCGGCTACAGGTGTTCAGCCAGCGAAAGTAACCGAGTACATCCCAAGTTGGGGTAACCAGCTAGAGGCGTCTAGTTGGATGAATCTAAAGACTCGGAAAAAAGAAAGAAGATTCGAAGCACCTGGCTACGCCAGCTACTCCGAATCTCGGGGGCTACACCCAGTGGGTGCGCTGGCGCGCCCCCACTGGAGTTGGAGTTCCCCTGGATAAATTCAACTAACGAAATATCAAAACTTCGAAGCGCACAAAAATCACAAGTTGGAAGCAAGCCAAATAGTTCAGTTGGATAAGAAAGGGGAGACGAAGCTCCCATAAGTTCACACGGTGTTAGAGACAGCCGGCACACATGACAAAGTTCAATCAAGAAAAATAAATACAAGTCCACCCGGCATTACGGGGATTATGTCTAGGCAGCAGGGCCTTTGCCATGCGGAAGATCTTGGCTGGAAGCGGTCTCGGGAGCCAGAGGAGGCACATTGGCAGATCCGGCTCCGGTGTCCCCACTAGTCGGTTGCAAAGAGGCTTCCGCATCAGGCGTGCCAGTAGACTCCGAGTCGGTGAGGACCTCGTCGACGTCCGTGTAATCGGCGATCTTGATGGCAGAGGCTCGGAGCTCCGGATGGGCCTGACGCATGGCGGCGAGGTCGGCGCCGGCGCGGAAACCCCCATCGATCTTCTTGACACGAGCGTCCTTGTACCAAGAGAGCATCAGGGACAAAGCCATTTCTGCCTTGGCTCGCGCCTCCAGATCCCTCAGGCGATCGACGGTAGCCGGCACCTTCGTCACCTTGGCCGCCAGCTGCGCCATCGTCTCCAGAACTAGCGCGTCTGGCCACAGAAACGTGAAGATAGCCTGAGCCTCCTGGTGAAGCTTGGAAGCCTCCTCGCCAATGAGGACGACCAACTCCTGGGCGGTCGGCTACTCCCCAGACCAGTTCTCCTGCAGTCGGTTATACGCCAATAGGTCTATGCCAGGATAAAATGTTGTCAGAAAAAAGGAATGTCAGATCCGGCTACCGGATCCAGAGAGACGAAGATAGTCGGAGAAAAACTTACCCTTGGTCGTGTGCCCGACCTGCATCAGCTCCTCCACCAGAGCCTTCTCCTGAACCGTCAGTTGTTTGACCTTCTTCTCTTGGTCCTTGTTCTGGGCTTCGAGGAGGTCAAAAGCTTGGGCCCGACTGGCAAGGGTGGCGTCATGCTCCTTGATGGTGGCCTCCAAAGCATCCAGCTTAGTGTGCCAGTCCTTATTCTGCAGCCAAAGCATGGAATTGTACTTGCTCAGTCGGTCGTTCGCCTTCTTCAGGCGATCGATTTCCCGCTGAGCACACACCATGATGGCTGCAGAAACCGACTATCAGCGGAAAAAAAGGAGAAAAGGAAAGACGAAAGTATCTGGCAGTTGTATCCGGCTGAAGGGACTTACTGTGGGAGGTCCCGTTGACAGCCGCGAGCTTCTGCTCTAGGGTCTGGTTGCCGCCGGCTGCAGCCTCAAGCAGCCGGATCTCCTTCACCGCCAGCTTGAGGGTGGCGGCAAGGTCCTCCAGCAAGGCGGCGGAGGAGGCGTCGTCATCGACAACATTGGTGACCATCGACTCCTTCGCCTCTGCCACCGCCGTCCTCCACTCCTCCCCTAGCTCATCATCGGAGTTGTCGTCGGTAAGGACCACAAGCTCCTTGCCGGTGGAGGCCCTCCTCGCTACCGCAGGGGAACTACCTCCACTTTGTGAAGAAGGCACAGCCGTTTCCGGCTGCACCACCATGGTTGGCGGGGCATCCCCTTCTTCGGCTGCGGCAGCCGGATCAGCTTGAGGCAGCGGCGGAGATGGTGCCCTGGACAAAGGAGGGGGAGTGGAAGCAAATGGGGGTGGCACGGTGTTCGGCGCACGGGGCGGCGAGCCAGTGGGCGCCCGCGCTAGGCTCGCGGCACCAAAGGAAACCAGCATAATGAACAAAAGAAGACAAGAAAGAAGCGAAGGCAAATAAGCAAAAGACAGAAAAAATTGGCACAAAGAAAGGAGGAAAATGGCATAAGGGCCAGCGAAGAGCTTACCCCGGCACCACGGGGGCGGCCCCTTCTTGCGACCAAGGTGGCTGGGCGGAAGGGCGCCGGTCCGGCTCCTCCACGGCGGGCCAGCTGGCCCCACCACCTCCTCCGCTGGACCGACTAGAGCCCCTCTCGCCAGCGCCGGACCGGCTGGAGTCACCGTTCGCTGCACGGCGCCGAGTCGGTTCGGAAGCCGGCGCGCCTCCTCCTCCTCATCAACCTCCACGTGGGGGTCGTGAGGCGGCTCGTCGTTCCGGCTGGGGAAGACGTCGCCGTCCCCATCCGACTCCTCGCCAGACTAGTGATCGCATGGCTCGGGAAGGTCTGGCGTGAAGTTTTGGAGGGGGGCCTCACCCTCCTCCCAAATGATGCAGGGGAAGGTCTGCGAAAGAAAGAGCCTGGGGTTCAGCCGAATAGAAAGGTAAAAAAGAAAGAAAAAGAAAAAACCGGCTGACAAGACTTACCCGGGGCGCGCGGTTGTCGCGGCTGTAAGGAACCAGCCCGAGCTTCCAGTGCTCCAGCAGCCGCTCCTTCGTGATCGTCCACACCCACTCCTTCAAGTTGAGGTAGCGGGTGGCGTGGTACTTCTCGATGTGCTACTCCGTCATGGAGGAGCCGCACCATACTCCGCGCTTGGCAGCCATCTCTGGCTCACTGGGCGGTGCTCCGGCTAAGGAGTGGCGATGGCCCATGTCTCTGATGACGCTGAACGGGCGGCGCGATGGACTACAACAGTAGCAGCAAGCGAGGCAGTGCGAGGAAGGCAAGGGCATAGGGGAGAACTGGGGAGGCAACAAATGGAGGGAGGAACTGCCCTCCTCGGGCGACCTTTTAAAGACCCGGAAGCGGAACCGTCCGCGGTGCCACGCGGCGCGCATCGAGCCGCACCCCGCCCTTCCCACCGCACAAGATCCTTTGTGCAGGCACGGGATCCGTAGACGATCCCAGAGCAGAAACCGGAGAGGCAGGCAGCAGTTCCCGAGGTGATGTGCGACGAGACGTTACACTGCCTGCCGCAGTGCAATGATGGCGCGTGCACGCGTGACCGGCGTCAGCACTGACGTCATGGGTAGCGCAACCGCCAGAAATAGTCGGCCAGAAATTTCGAAGTTGGAGAGGAGCGCGCGCACATTTCACCTAAGGGCGAAATATACACGCGCTCGGGGGCTAGTGTCGGGGGGATGACCTCCAGATACCCCAATCAGACAAGAATCATGGCAGTCGATTCGCGTCCGGCTGGCTGAGTGCACCCGAAGACGAGCAAGTCAAGACGGCTACTTCACGGTAGCCGGAAACGCGAGGTGCAACAAGGCATGGGACTGGCTACACCAGCGTAGCCGGACTCAATCAGGAGGACAGTGCGACGTGTTGCACAGTGCATGGTACGCCTCGGTACGATGACAAGACCCGCAACTACTTGGCCATACCGAAGACTTTGCGGGGTGACGCGGGGATAGTGGCTAGACGCTGACGACAGGCTCGCACGGCGTTCACTGTACCCACGACGACCTTACTGCTTGTACTCTGATGGGATGTAAGTGTACCGAATAATGTAGATGACCAACCGGCTGGGACCCACCTATGGGGCTGTAGGGGTTCCACATATGAAAACAATAATTTTTACCCTATGCCCCTGAACCCCTGATGTTACCAGGACCTATCTATTAGTAATACATTAAAGGGAGGGGCTTTTCGCAAACTTACCTTTGAAGATCGAAAAGCGTTATCAATGCTCAGGAGAGCATGGTTGATGTAGACGAGCCGAAGCCGACCCCAAGGTCATGATGAAGTCCTCGTGCTCCCTTGGCTCCAACGACTTGAGTGCCTCAAGTGCGACACCTCGCAGGGAGTTACACACGTCCGGTGCCTGACGATGACTCCTACTTCCCTGATCCAGCAGCAGTTGCAGAAGTAGAGCTCCTGGATCCGAATCCCGCAGCACGACAGCGCTCGCGATGAAGATGTCTCTCATTCGTGTAGTCTGAACTTGGGACCATGGTCACGAGAGAGAGAGAGAGAGATAGAGAGAGAGAGAATATCAATTGGAGGTCTCCCCAAAAGTTAGAAGACCTTTATTGAATATTGTGTGTATTTATCTGGCCAAATACCCCCACTATATATAGGGGAAAAGGAGGTACTACCTCCCTCAAAGTCCTAGGGTGGGACTAAAGGAGAGGAGGGGGAGGGGCAGCCGCTGCCGGCCCTAGTGGGCCCCACGCGGGGGGCTTGGCCCAGCCGGCCACCCCCTTTGCCCCTTCTCCCTCTCCCCTTTCCCTAATGGGCCCTCTCCCCTCCGGGCATTGGCCCATTAAGCCCTTTGACCTTTTAAATTGATTTTCTCTTTATTAAATAATTCTGAATAAATGATGAAATCAATATTTAACATCCATTCAGATATTATTCAACCTCTACGGTTATGGAACACTTCCACCTCCACTTCGAACATCCTCCGGACTTACCGAAACCCTTTCGTTTTTCTCTCTGCCATTCTTCGATGATTCTTCCAATCCTTTAAACACTCTCTAAGCATCATCAAGCCCTTAAGCAGATTACCCCACGGTTCGGGAACACTCTAGACATGGTTGGGACACTCTCGCACCAATGATCGATAGAGGGACCTGGATGGCCATGTGACCCCTGTGCGTTCCACGAAGATATTTCGTCGTTTGAACCGGGACAGTCGTGTCTTATTCCCGTTGTCTCTCGATACTTGCATTGCTCGAGATCTGATCAATGACATCACCCTGTCGTGTTTAATCTCGTTACCAAACAATGCTACTTGACTTGTTCCGACAAGTGATATCCATGTGATCAAATCACACGTTGCGCAGCTATTGGATATAACTTCTCTGAGTGGGCCCTTGAGTATCTTTCCATCACATGGATGGAAAAATCCCGTTCTTGACATATATTGCCTCTATGATTTCCTCCGAGTACCTGAACACACCTTTATAACCATAGTATTACCAAGTGGCGCTTGATGCTATCTAAGCACTCTCGGGAGACGGTGATTGATATAGCCTCACGGTCTAAGGAATAGTCTATGAGGATCCATTTCTAATCATCGTAACTTGAACTTCGTGACATGATTGGGTCACGATGTTTAGGTTGGGTATTGGTTCATCATCTCATTCTCAGAATGAGTTGACTCCATTTCCAACTGGCATAAATGCCACATGATCAGGAAACTTGATTATATGTTGACCAATGAACCAGTGACTAGAGTTTCACTGGGAACCCCTAGTTGTTTTTATATCACACGTGTATTGATGTTTCCACTCAATACAGTTATAGCATGATATAAAACTTAATCATAAACTATATGAAATATGATAATAGTCATTATCACTATTTGTCTCTAGGGCATACTTCCAATAGTCTCCCACTTGCACTAGAGTACAAATACACTAGCTGCATTTGTTCTTAATCAATGGCACCATATATCCAGTACCCTGAACATGCTTGCTCATGGAAGAGGTTGAGTCTTGGGCCTGTACTTTACAGTCCCAAATCCTTTGCAACTTACTAATGTCACATTGATTGACATTAATACTTTATCATCACATGATAACATCTGTGTGTATGCATCATCACTATGGCTGCAGAACGAGGCCTGATTCCAGGATCCTACAGTGACTTTAGATCAACCTCGAGGGCTTTATCATGGGCACTGTGCCCTGGGACACATTCTACGTTAAAAGCGAACTAGCCCTGCCATAACATTATACAACACTTTAGATGGTACCCTTATCTATTATTATAAATGTATTCATTGAAACACGAGTGCACTCTGTGCAACTTTCGATGTTTTGTTCACCTCGCTTCCTACTTGACTTTAATCGGTATTTACAAGAGTTTCCAACATATTCCCTTATAACATAACCCTTTATGTTTTAAGATATGTCATCCTTTATGGATTTGGAAAATATGTCTGCAGTTCTCTATTAGACACTGCAGACAAACTTAGCTCAACGTTCTGTGATTCGAACTTAATCACTTTTAAACGTTCCTTATTTGGATCACATATTATGCTAAGTTATCATCATGGTTTTCTAAGATAGAACCTATGTCTCAACATAGTGGATGATGATCATCCTTTTATTTCTTTCAACCATTGATGTTAAACTTAATGCTATTCCTAACTTGAGTTATCAAGGACTAGTTCCTTAATTAACTTATATTCTGAAACCCTTTTCAGAATCCCTTAAGGAATACTACATAATATCATAATACATTTATCATTAACTTCTACACTTTATAAATCATTATTTATAAGTATTTGCGCTTTTATTCTTAACATCCTTAAGAATCACTCCTATAAGATCCCACTCAAAATATGTTTCCTACATATTTGGGTATGAGTCACTGCTCTTACTCAAACTATGTTCCTACATATTTGAATTTGAGACTTATATTGCTCCCACTCTAAAATATGTCATTCACATATTGTTTTAGGAAGACTTGCATAGCTCCCACTCAATTTCATGCAAAATTGCATATCCACT
Source organism: Avena eriantha (assembly GCA_910589775.1). NCBI lineage: Eukaryota > Viridiplantae > Streptophyta > Magnoliopsida > Poales > Poaceae > Avena > Avena eriantha. The sequence goes on along the minus strand of OU342743.1, from coordinate 227,244,227 downwards.
CACTATTTTGAACAACTTCAAAAACTTTTGATCAAATATCAAACTTGGAGATTTACTATGATATACTAGTACTTTTACTAGTTTTAAATCCACTGGATATTTAGCATACTTGAATCAAATTCATTTGAATTCGTCCAATACTTGACAAATTGTGCCTTTGTCATTCACCCCCTTTTCCACTATGGCTTTGCAGTCATTTGGGAAAATTCCAAGTAACCCCTTTTACTTGTGAGATTCAGCAATGAATTGCTTTCTAATCTCAAGGGAATTTTGCTTCTAGGATTTCTCATAATTCTAGTTTACCATTATTTCCTTAGTAGTTCGTAGGTATGTCATATTCCAAGAATCACGACAAATGATTCATAAATGTCTCCATACTTGATATGGACTACATTTTGAATCCTACTTCATGTAGTGAAACACTAGTGGGGAAACACAATGATCATTATCATTGATTCTTTCCTTTGTGAAGAGAATCGTTCAGGAACGTTGTTCGTTGCGCTTCTTAACACTCTGATGCAGGGTTGTAAATCCTCATCGTGTTTTTCACTTTCTTCCAATTTGCTCCATAATCGAGAAATATCACTAAAAGTGAGCTTTCTCAAGAATGCACCAAAATCCAAGCAATACAAGTTTTGCCTTTGTTTTGGTTTCAGCTATGGATTTCATATTCAAAGTTTCCAATGAATACTCTACAAGGACTTATTCGCTATTGTTTTGGTTATATCGAATCACCCCAAAACTTTCACGACAATCCATGCTAGATATGGAGCCGCTTTCACGAATTCAAATGGTTCACTATATATTCTAATTGAGTGTTAACTATTTCTAACTAATGGTCTCTACATCTACACTACAATGATTTATTTGGTGCCATCTATACACCCATTTTGATATCTAATATCATATTGTGATGCTTTGCATTTTAACGTTTCAAAATGCTTTGCGTTCCACAATTTCTTTTATGCCAATCTCATAAAGTTGATTTTCATTACTATTGATCAAATCATTGTAATTAGATTCTCTTTTATATTTATGCCCTTTGTTGATGAAACTCTTTGATCAAATCAAATAGTTGCATACTTATGTTTCCTTTGGTAAACTTATTTACGCATTTAAACAATCATATAATGATAACTACCATTTTCGTTAAAAGACAATACATCGAATATGTATTTACTTTTAACAATTCATTAAACACTTTGTATTCAAGTAATACACAGTGTTCAAGTTATTTTGCCGAACTTAGGCATGATTTATATGTGATAAGAAATCGAATGTCTTTCACATATTATCAACATAAATTTGAATTTAAACATTGGTTTTCATTCATTAATGAATATCATTTAAGCTGGGTATTTTAAGGAATTTCAATATTTTACAAATGTTCATGCATTATCAATTAGTTTCATAACAAGCAGGATAATTCACATATAATCAAACAAGATATGAACACGAATAGAAATCATTCATAAAAGTAGAACAACTATTTGTTACAAACTGATATGAATAACCGTCTCACAAAGTGTGAGACACACTAAAGAAGTTCATAATATTTTGATTACAGTAACTATCCAAAACATAAACTAAGTGATAAATGTCGAGGGAGAGTGTCGTCGGCCATCATCATCATGCTCGCCATCAACATGCAACGTCACCTCCTCTCTAGCAAGCACCTCTCATGCAGAAGGACCTATTTTCAGCAAAACAGAACAAGTATCAAATATACTTAACACTTCAAATGTGTTTGCAAGATTATAACATTTATAAAATTGTATATCAAATATATACCTTTGTTATCGATGACCTCTCCAGTGATTGGTTCAACCTTTATGTTCCTAAAACATAATATGAACTCTTGGAAATCCAATGTTTCGGTATCACCACTCATAATGCTACTCTGGACATGTCCTTTGTAGCTAGGAGGCAATGATCGAAGCAGCATGCCTATCGCAAACAGATCATCCATCCAGCAGTCCACGAAGTGAACCAGTCTCATGTGTGCATCAAGCATGCGCTCCAAGTGACCCTTCAGACATGTGTGCTCCTCCATCCATATGGAAAGGAACTCTCCAAGCAGCTCGTGCTTCCACATGCGCACATGGCTTATGAACTCTGCTCTCAGCTGATCCACTATCGAATATGGATCAAGATCACCCATGAGCGGATGGAGCTCATCCACCATCCCATAGCGCATTATTATCTAAATGTAGGTGGACATCGCTTGATGATAGTAGCGGTCTGTTAGCTCTTGTAGGGTCTCCTAGTGGTCTGGCTCAGTCAAATCCATCGTGCGGTGTATGTAGTCTACCACATGATTCCTAGTAAGGAGATCATTTAGGCGCACAAGCCAACTAGGGAAGTTGGATCCATCAAGTCTAAGTTTCTCACCCATTACCCATTCCTCAATGACAAAGTAAGCTTCACGATGAGCCATCTCTACATTTATAACTGCAAAAGGAATTTAGATTACGTTTATAATTAAATAAGTTAATAATAACTCCACTCAGAAACACCTATCCCCATAAGGGTTCCTACTGATAACACGGTCGCTATCAGCCACATCTCCCCCGATCGACACGACCATCAATGTGGGTTCAAGGGTGGATGCTAAATGTCGGTCACATCATTCATGTGACTCCTGCTCAATCTTTCGACCATCCGCGTTCTGAGGCCATGTCTACACATGCTAGGCTCAGCAACTCAACCTTAGTGTATTCGCTGTGCAACATGGCTTACACCCACTGTATGTGAACATAGATATGTCTGACACCCATGCCTGTACCGTGGATCGCCTCATACCGAAGAACTTTCTTGGTGGTGCACACTAAGGGGGAACACAATCGTTGGTAATTTTAACAGGGATCATCTTATTAGGCTACCGTCGAGTATCTAATACTAGCACACAATAAGATATACAAACAATAACATTGAATGTAAATGCGATGTGATATGGCCCTTCATGTCGTGATCTCCATCTGTCGTCACCGGATTCCGGTGCTAGGGTTCCGGCGCTGTAGACACCAGGGTACCGATGTCTTTCTGGCGTGGTAGTCCGTCACCTCCATGACTATCTACTACTATGTAACATAAGGTAATCACTTTACCTTTGCCACAACCATATCACAAAGCAACGCCCCCCTGCAAAACAAAGTTAGATGCCTCTACTTTATCTTTGCATGTTTTACGTGGCTGAATGGGCTTTCGCACAAGCACCGTTCTTACCTATGAACTTTCAGCACAATGCTGATCAAGTAGTTGTCTCTACTACACCCCTTTCGGGGCCCTCCGTTGTATATGGCATACCAACTAATGCGAGAGAGACATACACCCCCCTAAGCCACTTTATACGGTACAAGTCGTATGTCAAGCATGGACCAGTCTCGCGAATGAACGCGTAAAGTCGGTTGGGGGTGCTTCATCAAGCATTACTGTGGTATGCACAAGTACACGTGGGAGGGTAACAACTAAAAGATCAACGCCCACACGCTACATCTCGTGTGTTCTACCTGTACTAGCATTACTACGCATAGATCTAGATCTGATACCACTGTAGGGGTTCCGCGTATGAAAACAATAATTTTTACCCTACGCCCCTGAACCCCTGATGTTGCCAGGACCTATATATTAGTAATACAGTAACGGGAGGGGCTTTTCGCGAACTTACCCTTGAAGACCGAAAAGCGTTGTCAACGCTCAGGAGAGCATGGTTGATGTAGACGAGCCAAAGCCGACCTCAAGGTCGTGATGAAGTCCTCGCGCTCCCTTGGATCCAACGACTTGAGTGCCTCAAGTGCGACACCTCGCAGGGAGTTACACACGTCCAGCGCCTGACGATGACTCCCGCTTCCCCGATCCAGCAGCAGTTGCGGAAGTAGAGCTCCTAGATCTGAATCCCGCAATGCGACGGTGCTCCGCGGTGAAGATGTCTCTCGTTCGCGCAGTCCGAACTTGGGACCACAGTCAAGAGAGAGAGAGAGAGAGAGAGAGAGAGAGAGAGAGAGAGATAGAGAGAGAATATCAATTGGAGGTCTCCCCAAAAGTGAGAAGACCTTTATTGAATATTGTGTGTATTTATCTGGCCAAATACCCCCATTATATATAGGGGAAAAGGAGGTACTACCTCCCTCAAAGTCCCGGGGTAGGACTAAAGGAGAGGAGGGGGAGGGGCAGCCGCCGGCCAGCCCTGGTGGGCCCCGCGCGGGTGAGGCTTGGCCCAGCTGGCCACCCCCTTTGCCCCTTCTCCCTCCCTCCTTTCCCTAATGGGCCCTCTCCCCTCAGGGAATTGGCCCATTAAGCCCTTTGACCTTTTAAATTGATTTTCTCTTTATTAAATAATCATGAATAAATGATTAAATCAATATTTAACATTCATTCACATATTATTCAACCTCTATGGTTATGGAACACTTCCACCGCCACTCCGGACATCCTCCGGACTTACTGAAATCCTTCTGGTTTTCTCTCTACTATTCTTCGGCGATTCTTTCAATCTTTTAAACACTCTCTAAGCATCATCAAGCCCTTAAGCGTGATACCCCACGATTCGGGAACACTCCAGACATGGTCGGGACACTCCCGCACCAATGATCGACAGAGGGACCTGGATGGCGATGTGACCCATGTGCGTTCCACGAAGATCTTTCGTCGTTTGAACTGGGACATTCGTGTATTATTCCCTTTGTCTCTCGATACTTGCATTGCCCGAGATCTGATCAATGACATCACCATGTCGTGTTCAATCTCGTTACCAAACAATGCTACTTGACTCGTTCTGACAAGTGATATCCCTGTGATCAAATCACATGATGTGCAGCTATTGGATATAACTTCTCCGAGTGGGCCCTTGAGTATCTTTCCGTCACATGGACAGACAAATCCAGCTCTTGACACATATTGCCTCTATGATTTCGTCCGAGTACATGAACACACCTTTATAACCACTATATTACCAAGTGGCGCTTGATGCTATCTAAGCACTCTCGGGAGACAGTGATTGTCAGGGGGATGATCCCCAGGTACCCCAACCGGATAAGAAACAAGACAGTCGGATCGTGTCCGGCTGACCAGATGCAGCCGGACAGGGCAGGACAGGTCGGCTACCACCCGGTAACCGGATCAGCAAGAGGCAGCCGGATACGGCGGCGTAGCCGGACCCAATCAGTGAGACAGGATGAGATGCGTATCAGTGCACGGTACGCCCTGTACGGTGACAATACTGGCAACCACCCGGCCATACCGAAGACTTTGTGTGGATGACGCAGGAATAGTGGCCTGTGCTGACGACAGGCTCGCACGGCGTCCACTGTGCCTACGACAGCCATACCGCTCGTACTCCGATAAGACATGCCATACTGATACTGTAGATGACTAGCCGGCTAGGACCCGCCTGTGGGGCCTGCCAGTCGGACTAGCCAGTGAGACCTTTGCCTCTCTGCCTATATAAGAAGAGGCAAGGCCTCAGTAGAAAGGGTTGGTCATACAGCATTCAAGGCAGTAGCTAGCGTATACAGCTCGAGGAGCACTTGTAGTTCGAGTATTCCACATAGTCAGATCCGGCAGGAGTAGGGGCTTTACCTCACCACGAGGGCCCCGAACCTGGGTACTTCTTGCGTCCCGCTATGCTCGCTTGTATCCAATCCCGCCTGCGGATGCCGTCGTGCTTCCCTGCTAGTCCCCACACCTCTATCTAACCTCCTCAGGTACTGCCGTTTCCAATACAATGACAGTTGGCGCCCACCGTGGGGCGCGCGAGATGGCTTCGACCGGAGTCACGTTCCGCATGGGACCCCGCACTTCAGCCGGTGAGCGCGTGGCCTCTGGGCTGGTGCTCACGCTTGGCAACTTCGACTGGGTCATCGACAACGCCTCCTGCTTCGCCGGAACCTCCTTCCCGGCGAACGGCACCGTCCTGCTATTCTGCGATCTCCCCGTCTATGTCGCCACCGTCCCGGAGCGTTTCCTTAGGGAAATCGTCTCTGTCGCGGAGCTGCGGCGCTCAGGCGGCAGCGCCTCCGCCGCGTCCCGCGGCGTGGAGGTCATGATGGCCGGTTCCAGCTCACATCCCCGCCAGCCGCGGGAGTGAGGCGCGGACGAGGTCGGAACTTCTGCTCCCTCGCAGCCTCGAAACCTGGTGGAGGATGCCATTGATCGGCTCCTGACGCCGATTAACCTCGGGGATAACCCGGAGGAGGCGGAGGCCAACTTCAGCATGGAGAGACTGATCCTCCTCCATGAGGCCATGGAGCTGGCGGCAGCCCGCAAGCAGCTCGAGATCACCCGGTGTAAGTACGACCGCGCGCACGGCCTTACTCCGGCTACCGCGGAGCCAAGCCGGCGCAGCCAGGTACGGCGTCGGGGTGGCGAGCTCGGCGGTAGGATGGAAAAGGACGGGGAACCGGATCCTGCGCCTGCCCTCACACGGCCCACCTACAGCACGCCCATCAAGAACCTGTGTGCGGTGCGAGCCGCAACAGAGGAACTGCCCAGCCTGGAGGGCGAGGAGCGAGCCCGCCAGCACGCTCACGTGCAGGAGCTCCTCCGCGTCGCGGACGAGCAGGCCGGTGCCAACTGGCAGATGTAGGAAGACCTTAGCTACTCCAGGGGGAGCAGGCTACCTGCCAACAGCAGGGGCGCGCCGCGCAACACCCAGCAGGCGTCCTCCCCTCAGCCGCCCAGGGCCCGCAGTAGGCGTCGCAGCTCTGGCAACAGGGGCCAGCCGTGCCAGGAGCAGACGGTGAACAGCAACCCGCCACCTCCCCCTCCGCCAGCCGGAGCGCCCAAACCAGCCGGTTCCCATCTATCGGGCCGGGTGGGAGCGCCCAACCCGGATTGCCCGGATGCCCGCGACCGCATCGAGCTCCTCGCTCAAGCGCGCGTCACGGAGGAGGAAGATTTGACCGGCCCGGTTTGTTTCGGACCCCGCATCCGGAACGAGCCGTTTCCAGATAAATTCTCCCTGCCCAGGGACACCCCCAAGTACGATAGCAGCATGAAGCCGGAAGACTGGTTGACCGACTACGCTACGGCAGTCGGCATCGCCCATGGGAACAAGCGCACAGCCGTGCGCTACGTCTCCCTCATGCTAACCGGGTCGGCAAGGACATGGCTCAATAGCCTTGCGCCCAACAGCATCAACGCCTGGCCTGACTTCGAGAAGGTGTTCGTCCGCAACTTCAACGGCACGTACAAGCGTCCAAGCCGCCCGCGCGACCTGGCCTTGTGTGTCCAGGGCGACCGCGAGACCGACCGCGAGTACCTCGCCAAGTGGACGGAGCTGCACAATACTTGCGAGGGCATCCTGGAGAGCCAAGCCATCAGTTTCTTCGTCGAGGGTTGCCGAGAGGGCACCATGCTTCGCCACCGGCTACTGTGTGACGAGCCGAAAACCATGGTGGAGCTCATGACGGTTGCGGACCAGTACGCCACGGCGGATGCCGCCATGAAAGCATAGGGAGATCTTCACTGATCATTTTTATTAATCGTTATCCGATCGACTAAACACATGTCCCATTCTCTTCATAAAGATTGTTAGTACCTTATATTCCGGTTTTCGCATCACGGATGTTGGTTCATTTTTTATGGCAGCGGCAGCGTTCTCTAGTTTGGGCTCTTCGCATTTTCACTTCTTTTGTGGTTGTTCCTAGTAGTTTGAGTTTAAATTTTAATGAGGGCGCACACGCCGCGGGTCACGAGCAGCACCCCAATGCGGGTGCTGCAGGATCCGGGGCGTCCAACTCCGCTCTGTCCTCTTCTTTTTTCCGTGGGCTTTCGGGCCAGATCCCCGCGGCACCTGATTCGGACTTGAAATTAGGATGCAACCCTTGCATTTCATTCTTTTGTTCTTTACTCGATTTTTGCTTTAGCACTCACTTCCTTTGGAATAAAGGCAGCCCCTCCGAGTAAACGCGGACGGGCGTCCGACTCCCACGGAGCCGGCTCGCGACCGACCCAGCAATCCGGTTGGAGAAGCCGGATCCTCCAGGCGCCACAGCAACAACAACCGGTTACATGGGGACCGCCAGGCCGGACAGTAGAAGCCTCGCTACCACGCGCGATAGGTCAATGTTGTGGAGGGCGCGCCCGACGCACCGGCTAGCGAGGCAAGAAGGCAGAAGCCACGGCTCACCTTCGACCAGATGTTCGACGACCCTTGCAAGTGGCATAGCGGTCCCTTCAAGCCGGCTACGCACACCACCCGGAACTGCAGCTGGACCCGCCAGCTAAAGGACCAGGACAACCAGCCTCGTCCCCCGCCTCCCCCACCGGGTGGACCTCCACCACCGGCTAGGGGAGCCAGCAATGATGGTAACGGCGGCAACGGCGGCAACAACAACAACGGTTACCCCCAGCCGCACGCCGCCTACCACATCTTCGAGATGGAGCAGGACGACAAGCACAGCCGCAGGCGACGCTCCAAGGAGGTCAATGCCATCGTCTCTTCGGTCCCCCAGTACCTGAACTGGTCGGAAACCCCCATCACCTGGAGCTGGGCGGATCAGCCTGAGCATCTACCGACTCCTGGGGGCTACGCCATGGTGCTCGACCCTCTCATTGTCTCCAACGCACGCACCTGCCGATTCTCGCGCGTCCTCATCGACGGAGGCAGCAGCCTCAACCTCCTCTACCAGTCCTCGCTGGAGAAGCTGGGCATTCGCGAAAGCAACCTACGCCCGACTACCACGACGTTCCACGGCGTACTGCCGGGGCCAGCCTGTGCCCCGTTGGGGAAAATCCAGCTGGACGTCATCTTCGGGACCGAGGAGAACTTCCGCCACGAACCAATCTGGTTCAAGATGGTAAATCTGACGAGCTCCTACCACGCTCTCCTCGGGCGCCCCGTCCTCGCCAAGTTCATGGCCATCCCCCACTACGCCTACCTCAAGACGAAGATGCCGGGACCCCACGGCGTGATCACCGTCGCCGGCTGCTTCAGGCGGTCGATGGAGTGCGCCTCGACTGGTTCCAAACTGGCAGAGGCCCTCATCATAGCCGAAGAGAAGCGCGTGATCATGCGCAATGTGGCCATGGCCTAGCAGGACATTCCGGCTAGCAGCAAACCAGCTGGAGAGGGAGCCTTCTAGCCAGCAAAGGAGACGAAGAGGATCCTGCTCGACCCCTCCGATCCGACTAAGTTCGTCACCATTGGTGCCGGCTTGGACAGCAAATAGGAAGGCGCGCTCGTCGACTTCCTCCGTGAGAATCGGTACATCTTCGCATGGTCCCCCAAGGACATGCCGGGTGTGCCGAGGGAGTTCGCCGAGCACTCACTTCACGTACGTCCGGATGCCAAGCCAGTCAAGCAACCCCTGCGCCGGTTCGTAGAGGAGAAGAGAAAGATAATTGGTGACGAGATCACCCGGCTCCTTGCAGCCGGGTTCATCATGGAAGTGTACCACTCGGACTGGTTGGCGAACCCAGTCTTGGTGCTGAAGAAGAACGAGACCTGGCGCATGTGTATCGACTACACCAGCCTGAACAAGGCGTGACCGAAAGACCCCTTCGCCTTGCCCCGTATCGATCAAGTCATCGATTCCACGGCCGGCTGTGATTTGTTGTCTTTTCTAGATTGTTATTCCGGGTACAATCAGATCTGGCTAAACCCGGCTGATCAGATTAAGACATCATTTATCACCCCCTACGGGGCTTTCTGCTATTTAACCATGCCTTTCGGCCTAAAGAACGCAGGCGCCACCTATCAGCGATGTATGCAGAAATGCTTGCACTCGTAGATAGGCCGAAACGTGCACGCCTACGTGGATGATGTGGTCATCAAGACCAAGGAGAAGCGCACCCTCCTCGAGGACCTGGGAGAAACATTTGGCAACCTCCACCAGTACCAGATGAAGCTGAACCCGGAGAAGTGCGTCTTCGGAGTACCGTCCGGCCAGCTACTCGGTTTCCTCGTATCACAACGAGGTATCGAGGCGAATCCGGAGAAGATCGCGGCCATTGAGAGGATGCAGCAGCCCAGGAACCTGCTTGGGGTCCAGAAGTTCACCGGATGCCTGGCTTCCCCCAGTCGCTTCGTCAGCCGGCTGGGGGAGAAGGCACTCCCGTTGTACCAGCTGATGAAGAAGACGGACAAGTTCTCCTGGACTTCACAAGCCGACACCGCGTTTCACGACCTCAAGCGCATGCTATCCACAGCATCGGTTCTAGCCACGCCGGCTAGCAAGGAGCCGATGTTGCTCTATATAGCAGCCATCAGCCGGGTTGTCAGCGTCGTCCTGGTGGTGGAGCGCCCCGAGGAAGGCAAGGCTCAGCCGGTTCAGAGACCCGTCTACTACCTCAGCGAGGTCCTCTCCCTCTCCAAGCAGAACTACCCCCACTACCAGAAGATGTGCTACGGCGTGTACCTGGCATGCAAGAAGCTCAAGCACTACTTCCAGGAGCACCCGATTAAAGTCGTGTGCACTGCACCCCTTTCGGAAATCATCGGCAACAAGGACGCCACCGGCCGAGTCGCCAAGTGGGCCATCGAGCTTGCTGCCTACTCCATCCAGTACGAGCCCTGGCTCACGATCAAGTCGCAGGCGTTGGCAGACTTCCTCATCGATTGGTCCGAGACCTAGTACCTCCCACCGGTTCCGGATTAGGACCACTGGCGGATGCACTTCGACGGGTCGAAGATGCTCGGGGGCTTGGGAGCCGGCATCGTGCTCACCTCGCCCAAAGGGGACCAGCGGGAGTACGTACTGCAGATCCACTTCAAAGCCTCCAACAACGTAGCCGAATACGAGGCACTAGCGCACGGGCTCCGGCTGGCCAAGGACATCGGTGTCAACCGGATCCTGTGCTTCGGTGATTCGGACTTGGCGGTGCAGCAGGTGTCCGGAGAATGGGATGCCAGAGATGCAAACATGGCTCTCTACCGGTTCCACATCCTGAAGCTCAGCGCCTCCTTCGATGGGTGCAAATTTCACCACATCCCCCGCGTCAACAACGAGGCAGCCGATGGGCTCTCCAAGATCGGATCCACCAGACAGGCTATCCCACAAGGGGTCTCCCTGGAGCACCTGCGCAAGCCATCCATCAACCCGTCACCAGAATCAGACTACATCGTATGGGCAGGAAGCATTCCGGCTGACGGAACAGCAGAAGCAGAGCCGGCAGAACCGCCGAAGAAAAAGATTCGAAGCACCAATTCCGGCCAGGCAGTGCCTTCCGTCTCGCAAGACCCGGGGGCTGCCGGCTCGCCTAGTGGCTCGGGGGCTGCCGTCCCGGGTATGCCATCCGGACGACCCCCCGACATCCGACAGCCGGAGGACATGAGCGTCCTCGTCATCCGGGAAGTGCCATCCTGGGCACAGCCCTTCATGAGCTACATCGCCAATGGAGAACTTCCGGGCGACGAGGTGGAGGCCAGGCAAATCCGGCGTCGCGCGCACACATACACCATCATAAACGGCGAGCTGTACAAGCGCAGCGTATCCGGTATCTTCCAAAGATGTGTCGATGTGGACACGGGCTACCGGCTACTCAAAGATATCCACCAGGGCAAGTGCGGGCACCATGCTTCGTCAAGGGCGATAGTCGCCAAGGCATTCTGCCATGGTTTCTATTGGCCCACCGCCCTCGAGGACGCTGAGCAGCTGGTCCGCGCATGCAACGGGTGCCAACACTTCGGGCAGCTCAGGCACATGCCAACTTTGGTACTCAAGACCATACTGATCACCTGGCCCTTCGTGTTTTGGGGCCTCGACATGGCCGGTCCCTTCAAGCGAGCACGCGTGGGCATGACCCACCTGCTGGTGGCGGTGGACAAGTTCACGAAGTGGATCGAGGCCAAGCCTATCCGGAAGCTGGATGGAGCGACGGTTGTTACCTTCTTCACCGACATCGTCAACCGCTTCGGCTACCCCAACAGCATCATCACCGACAACGGTACGAACTTTGCCAAGGGAGCCTTCGCCCAGTTCTGCCGCAACAAGGGCATCCGACTGGACCTCGCCTCCGTCACGCACCCGCAATCCAATGGGCAAGTCGAAAGAGCAAACGGCTTGGTGCTAGCCGGCATCAAGCCACGTCTCATCGAGCCATTGGAGCGTTCACCCGGATGTTGGATCAAAGAACTTCTGGCTGTGCTGTGGAGCCTCCGCACCACGCCGAATAGGTCAACCAGCTACACGCCATTCTTCCTGGTCTATGGATCGGAAGCCGTCCTCTTCGCCGACATCGAGTTCGACTCCCCTCGCAAGCTCCTCTACAACGAAAAAGCCAACCAGGAGGCGTGGGAGGACGGAGTAGACCTCCTAGAGGAGGCCCGCGAGCTGGCCTTGTCCAGATCAGCCCTGTACCAGCAGCAACTATGTCGCTACCATTCAAGCCGGATCCGACCAGTCGCATTACGCGAGGGCGACCTGGTTCTCCGGCTGGTGCAAGACACGAAGGGCATGCACAAGTTAGTGCCAATCTGGGAGGGCCCCTTCATCATCAGCCGGGCGCTGCCCAACGACTCCTACTACCTCATCGACGCGCAGCAGCCGCGCAAGAACAAGATGGACAAATCAGACGAGGAGACCGAGCGTCCCTGGAACGCGGCCATGCTGCGCCCGTTTTACACCTAGTCGCCAGGCAGTGTATGTATCCTGAAAACCCTATGAATGAAAAATGCGGACCCCTACGAGAATCTCGGGGGCTCCTTTCTAGAAATGTGTGTGCACTTGTTTTCTAGTTCAAATTTTCCGGCTCCGGCAACCCCTACCCGGGGGCTCGCCGGCTGACCCGGCCTGCTAAGTCAACAAACCGGCTGAGTAGTGTGTGACGATGTCAGAGGCCCACTCTTCGTCTCAGCTACAGACCGCAGCCCGGCTGTCCGGCTAGCAAGAGCAAAAGCCCGAGGCATCCCACACGAAAAACAGGGAGGAGACACGATAGATCGGGTGTCCTAGCCCTGCAACTAGCTCGAACCAATCCAGCTGCTAAGCCATTAGTACCGTGTGCAATGTACTGTCAGCTCCCTTCGATTCCGGCTGCAGACCGCAACCCGGCTGCCCGGCAAGGACGCGGCAAAAACAGCAGAGCGCACGGGAAAGCGACTAAGTGTCTAGAAAGGGACAAGCCAATTTTCGAAAAAACAAGCCGTTTTCCGGCTACAATTTGGCAGACTAACCTACTAACCTATGTGGACATGTGTGTATGCGTATGTACATTTTGTCCGACTACTCGAGTCAGAAATCAGGAGAAGGAAAGAAGATTCGAAGACCTTGCCTTCATCAAGTACTCCGAATCTCGGGGGCTACACCCACTGGGTGTGCTCGCGCGCCCCTAGTGGAATCTTGTAGTTCCCAACCGGCTAAAGGTGTTTAGCCGGTCGTCCGGAGCCCATGTGAGGGCAAGGACTGGAGCAAGAGAAGACAAAGAAGATTCAAAGCACCTGTCTACGCCAGCTACTGCGAATCTCGGGGGCTGCACCCAGTGGGTGCGCTCGCGCGCCCCCACTAGAATGTTAGTTCCCCTGGCCGAAGGTGTTCAGCCAGCGAAAGCAACCGACTGAGATGAGTCTAGTCGGATAAAGATAGAAGAATTGGGAAAGAAGGAAGATTCGAAGCACCTGGCTATGCCAGCTACTGCGAATCTCGGGGGCCACACCCAGTGGAGGTGCAGTTCCCCCGGCTAAAGGTGTGTAGCCGGGCGAAGTAAGCCAGATAAAGTTAACCGGCAAAGTATTCAAAGAAAATTCGAAGCACACAAGTTGAAGGAAATCCAAGCAAGGTCAATATTAACAAACAGAAAGGAGGCGAAGCTCCCATAAGTTACCCGGCATCAGAGACAACCGATACAGACAGACAAGTTTCACACATAACCTAAGCAAGACAAATACACCCGGCATCCCGGGGCGATAACTAGACGGCGGGACCCTTGCCGCGAGGGAGATCTTGGCCAGCAGAAGCTTCGGGCGGCGGAGGAGGAGCGGAGCTTGATCCGGTTACAGCACCTGTGGGCGGCGGCATTGGGCCCTCCATGTCAGGAGTGCCGACGGACTCCGAGTCGGTGAGCACCTCGTCGGGATCCACGTAGTCGGCAATCTTGATGGCGGATCCGCGGAGCTCCGAATGGGCTTGGTGGATGGCGCCGAGGTCGGCTCCGGCACGGAAGCCACCGTCGATCTTCTCGACGTGAGCGTCCTTATACCAGGAGAGCATGAGGGCCAGAGCCATCTCCGCTCCAGCCCGCGCTGCCAAGTCCCGCAGCCGGTCCATTGTAGCCAGCACCTCCCCCACCTTCGCAGCCAGCTGCGCCATCGTCTCCGGAACCGGAGCCTCCGGCCACATGAAGGAGAAGACATCCCGCGCGGCATGACAAATCTTGGCGGCTTCCTCGCCAAGAAGGACGATGAGCTCCTGGGCCGTCGGCTGTGCTCCTGGCCAGTTCTCCTGCAGCCGGTTGTAGGCCAGCAGGTCTATGCCGAGGTAAAAGGCTGTCAAAAAAGAGGGTCAGATCCGGCTACCGGATCCGGAAAGAAAGAAAGACAGGAAAAGGAACTCACCCTTGGCAGTGTGGCCGACCTGCATCAGCTCCTCCACCAGCGCCTTCTCCTTGACCGCTAGCCGTTTGATCTCCTTCTCTTGGTCCTTGTTCTGGGCCTCGAGAAGGGCGAAGGCTTCGTCCCGGCTAGCGAGCGAGGCGTCGCACTCCTTGATGGTGGCCTCTAGACCGTCCACCGTCGCGTGCCAGTCCTTGTTCTGCAGCTGCAGAGTAGAATTGGACTTGCTCAGCCGGTCGTTCGCTTTCTTCAAGCGATCGATCTCGCGCTGAGCGCACATGAGGATGGCTGCGGAAATTCCGGCTATCAGTAAAATAAAAAAATAAAATAAAAAGAGCAAGATGGGTGAAGCGAACTTACTCTGGGAAGTCCTGTTGGCGGTGGCAAGCTTCTGCTCCAGCGCCCGGTTCCCGCCGGCTGTGGCCTCCAGCAGCCGGATCTCCTTCACCACCAGCTCGAGCATGGCGGCAAGGTCTGACAGCGTGGCGGCAGAGTAAGCATCGTCGTCCACGGTGTTGACGGCCAAGGACTCCTTCACCGCAACCACCGCCGTTCACCATTCCTCCCCGGGCTCCTCGTTGGAGTTATCGTCGCCAACAATGACGAGCTCCTTGCCGGCAGCCCCCCGCGCGCCCACGGAGGAGCCTTCCGGCTGGGAGGACTCCGCTTCCGGCTGGGAGCCTTTTGGCTGGGCGGAGGCGGCCGGCTCAGCCCGAGGGGGAGGCGAATGCTGCGCCTCAGAAGAAGGAGGGGCGCCGGTTGGCGCAGTCAGGGCCCGGGGCGGCGACCCGGCCGACGCTCGTGCCGGGCTCGTGGCTCCGAAGGAGACCAGTGTGTTAAAGAGAAAAAGGAGAAGGCAAAGGAAAAATAAGCCAAAGTCAGAAAAAGAAGAAAAAGGGCAAACAGACAGAGGGCACCGGAAGAAAAAGGGGGGGAGAAGGAACGTACCCCAGCACAACCGGGGGCGGCCCCTTCTTCCGACCAAGACGGCTTGGCGGCAAGGCACCGGACCGGCTCCTCTTGGGAGCCGGCTCCTCCGTCACAGGCCGGCGGGAGCCGGAACGACCGGAGCCGCTCCCACCTGCCTTGACGTCCGTCCCGGAGTGCGTCACTGGGTCCATGGTCGGCGCGGCCTCCTCCTCGTGCACCTCCGCCTGCGGGTCGGCTGCCGGCTCGTCATTCCGGCTAGGGAAGGCATCGCCGTCCCCATCCAATTCCTCGCCGGACCGCCGAGCGCGCGGCTCGGGCAAGTCGGCCGCGAATACCTCGAGGGGAGCCTCACCCTCCTCGCGGATGATGCAAGGGAACATCTACCGAATACAAGAGATCAGCCAAACGAAAACAAGGCACAAGTACAAGAAACACCAGAAGAGCATCTGGTTAGAAAAGCTTACCCGGGGCGCGCGGTTCTCCCGGGTATAAGGCACCAGACTGAACTTCCAGTTCTCCGGCAGTCGCTCCTTGGTGATCGTCCACACCCACTCCTTCAGGTTGTGGTAGCGGGGATCGCGGCGCGACAGCCGGGTCGGGTCCAGCCGGCCGGAGTAGTAGCACATCTTGTGTGCTCGCTGCTGCAACGGCATCATCAGCCGGGACATCTAGCTGAGAGTGACGTCCAGGCCGGTCAGCCGGTAGTGGACGAGCAAGCGCATGCGCTTCAGCAACTCATTCGTCTCCGCCTTGTCGCCGTGGAACTTCAAGTCCCAGTTCTGCCGGCTAGACTCGACGTCCTTGAAGGCCGGAAGATTGATCCGGTCGATGTTGGTGAGGTTCTTCACATAAAAGTACGACTGCTGCCACAGTCGTACCGTATCGTGAAGAAGGAATTTGGGGTAGCCGGTCTGCGAGCGGGAGTATATGGAGGCGCCGCCGCAGACGACTAGTGGCCCCTGCGTGAATTGCACCTGCGGCCGGACTCGGAAGAGCCGGCAGAAGAGCCCGAGATCCGGATGGATCCCGAGATGGCTCTTGCCGAACGCCACGAAGTGCGCCAACATCCCGATTGCGTTGGCGCCGAGGTGGTGGAGGCGAAGATCGAAGAAGGCAAGGAACGTCAAGAGGAAGGGGTTCACCGAAGGGCGAACCCGCGTGCTAGATGGGAGAGGAAGATGACGCGCTCCCCCTCCGCCGGGTGCGGCGACACCTCTCCCGCCGACGCCAACCGCACCGCCACCTCCTCCTCCAAGAGAAGAACGCGGGTGGCGCGGTACTTCGCGATCTGATCTTCGGTGACGGAGGAGCCGCACCAGGCCCCGCGGTCGGCGGCCATTTCTGGTTGATGGAGAGGAGCAGCGACGGAAGATTGGTGGTGGCCCATAGCATCGACGATGGCGAGCGGGCGGCGCAGAGGGCAAGAGCGCAGAAGCAGAAGCACGCGAGAGAGAAGGAAACTGCAGCGGGGGAGCGAAGGAAAGGAGCCACCTCCCCCACGGCGTCCCTTTAAAGGACCGGAAGGGCAACCGTCGATGGGGCCACGCGGCGCGCATCCAGGAGACCCACACCCCAACCGCCGCCCAGGATCCGGTGTGCCGAGGCAGGATGCGCAGAAGATCCGGGAGTAGGAACCGAAGCGCCGGACAGTAGTTTCCCGAGGCGACGTGCGACGGGACGTTACGCTGCCCGCCGTAGAGCAATGATGGCGCGTGCGTGCGTGGCCGGCGTCAGCACTGACGTCACGCGTAGCGCAACCGCCAAGCTCAGCCGGACACAAATTAAAAAACAAGAAGGAGTGCGCGCACATTTCGCCTAAGGGCGGAATCCACACCCGCTCGGGGGCTAGTGTCAGGGGGATGATCCCCAGGTACCCCAACCAGATAAGAAACAAGACAGTCGGATCGCGTCCGGCTGACCAGATGCAGCCGGACAGGGCAGGACAGGTCGGCTACCACCCGGTAACCGGATCAGCAAGAGGCAGCCGGATACGGCGGCGTAGCCGGACCCAATCAGTGAGACAGGACGACATGCGTATCAGTGCACGGTACGCCCTGTACGGTGACAAGACTGGCAACCACCCGTCCATACCGAAGACTTTGCGTGGATGACGCAGGAACAGTGGCCTATGCTGACGACAGGCTCGCACAGTGTCTACTGTGCCTACGACAGCCATACCGCTCGTACTCCGATAAGACATGCCATACTGGATACTGTAGATGACTAGCCGGCTGGGACCCGCCTGTGGAGCCCGCCAATCAGACTAGCTAGTGAGACCTTTGCCTCTCTGCCTATATAAGGAGAGGCAAGGCCTCAGTAGAAAGGGTTGATCATACAACATTCAAGGCAGTAGCTAGCGTATACAGCTCGAGGAGCACTTGTAGTTCGAGTATTCCACATAGTCAGATCTGGCAGGAGTAAGGGCTTTACCTCACCACGAGGGCCCCAAACCTGGGTACTTCTTGCGTCCCGCTATGCTCACTTGTATCCAATCCCGCCTGCGGACGCCGTCGATAGCTTCCCTGCTAGTCCCCACACCTCTATCTAACCTCCTCAGGTACTGCTGTTCCGAATACAACGACAGTGATTGATATAGCCTCACGGTCTAAGGAATAGTCTACGAGCATCCATTTCTAATCATCGTAACTTGAACTTCGTGACATGATCGGGTCACGATGTTTAGGTTGGGTATTGGTTCATCATCTCATTCTCAGAATGAGTTGACTCCATTTTCAACTGGCATAAATGCCACATGATCAGGAAACGTGATCATCTGTTGACCAATGAACTAGTGACTTGAGTTTCACTAGGAACCCCTGGTTGTTTATATATCACGCGTGTATTGATGTTTCCACTCAATACAGTTATAGCATGATATAAAACTTAATCATAAACTATATGAAATATGATAATAGTCCTTACCACTGTTTGTCTCTAGGGCATATTTCCAACAGGGGCCCACCAGACGGATTGGCCAGTGAGACCGTTGCCCCTCTGCCTATATAAGGAGAGGCAAGGTTCTCGTAGCAAGGGTTGGTCTGAGTTCATTTAAGAGGGTAGATAGAAGATACAGCTCCAGGAGCGATTGTAGCCCATATACCACTCATAGTCAGATCGGCAGGAGTAGGAGCTTTACCTCACCACGAGGGCTCCGAACCTGGGTACTTCCTGTGTCTCGCTACACTTTCTTGTACCCAATCCCGCCTGCGGACACCGTCGAGAGCTTCCCTGCTAGTCCCCACACCTCTATCTAACCTGCTTAGGTACTGTCGTTCCCAATACAACGACAACAAGTATTACTGTTCATACTCCTCCAACGACGATAGCCATGATCTGTCACGGCGACGCTGCTCACGGAGGCACGACTTCGACTACGACGCACGCGATGACATCACACAGTGCAAGATCAATACGATGCACTCAAGACGCGCCCATTTGACTGATTCGGAAGATGACGAAATAGATCTCTGCGGCGCCAGATGCTTCAGCAGAGCCATCGGGCAGAAGCGAATGCCTAAGGGGTTGAAACTCCCATCGGAGAACCTAAAATTCGATGGCCTGCAGGACCCGAAAATCTGGCTGGAAGATCACATATCCTCCGTCAGGTTGCATGACAAAAGCTCGAGCACGGCAATGCAATGCCTCCAGCTACAGCTGCAAGGTGCCGCTCGCGCATGGCTCAACAACCTCCCACGCGGATCAATTCGCAGCTAGGAAGAGCTGCTCTACAGCTTCGTGTGCAACTTCAAGGGCACTTACAAGAGGCCCGCATCAATCGAAGAATTAAGGGGCTGCCACCAGAGGTCCTGTGAGTCGCTGCGCTCATACATCCAAAGATGGTCCATCATCAAGAATTCTGCAGAAAACATCTCCGAGGATCGCGCAATCGACGTGTTTAATGGCAGCGTGCGCCGCAGAGTGCTCAGGGAGGAGCTAGACCACTCGAAGCCTAAGACAATCGACCACCTGATGGAGATCGCGAATAGGTGGGCCGATGGAGAGGACTCGGTGAAAAACGTGCCTACTCTGATGATGATGACAACCTCGGGCGCAGACGCGATCGCTGAGGGAAACGTCGAATGCGCGTCTACGAGGACCGCAAAGAGGTCGACATGGTCGTGGCTGGCTATGCCGACAAACACGACGACAACCACAATAGCGGAGACCGCAGCGGTTGATACCATGACAATGGAAAAACCACGCAAGTGTGGTAGTGTTGCATTCGTGAGGAAGCACCTGGAACATCCATCCAGGAGAAACTGTCCAGACCGTGCAACGTACACTTCTACATTGACAAGCACGACGGTAAGAAAAAATCCGGTCACCTTCTGAAGGATTGCCGCGAGTTCCTCAAGCTCCACGAAGGCCTGGCCTAGATGAATCGCGACGTGATCAACCTGGGCTACGGAGCTGCCCCGGGTGCTGTGGCTCATGGAGCACCACCGCCACCACCCGGGCCACCGCCACCTACGGCTACGCTAGTCCAGAACCATGGAGGCGAGCCATACCCGTGAGCACTGGGCAACATGGGGATGATCCAAAAGGGGCGCCTCTCAAATCGAGTGCAGAATGCAATCACTGGCCAGGTCAATTTGTCGATGAACTCTCCACCACTGAGTACCTCAGTGGAAACAAGTCCTGCATCACCTTCGACAAGCGCGACCACCCGCGCCAAGTACCTCTCCCAGGCCATTGTCCCCTCGTACTCGAGGCACAGATCGGGGGCTTGGAGATGAGTCGCGTCTTCATGGATGGCGGAAGCGGAATCAACCTCATGTTCGCAAGTACCTTGCGTGCAATGAGGATCCCTCTGACATGTCTGGAAGTTTCAGACACACCGTTGCACAGCATCGTCCCAGGGAAGGGCGTGTACCCCCTGACAAAGATCAGCCTCGATGTCATCTTTGGCACGTGCAGAATTTTCGGCGAGAGCGCATTGAATTTGAAGTCGTCCACTAGCCCTCATAATACCACTGCATCCTCAGACGTGTCGCGTTCGCGAGGTTCATCGCAGTGTCGCACTACGCTTACCTGCAGATGAAAATGTCAGGCCCAAACGGCATCATCATAGTCAACAGAAGCCTCGAGAGATCCGATAGCTGTGATAGGGAGTTCAATAGAATCTCCAGTCTTTCGGCATGCAGGAGGAACTGGCGAGGCTGAAGGAGTCGACAGACAACAGCCTACCTCCCCCGAGCAAGCCAAACTCACTAGACCTCTGCTTCGACACGTCGGTGCACACCAAGAAAGTCCAGGTCCACCCAATGGACCCAACCAAGACGGCCCTCATCGCCAACAACATGAGTTCCGCATAGGAACTCGCGCTCGTCGAATTCCTCCGTGAGCGCTAGGAAATCTTCGCCTGGTGTCCAGCGGACATGCCAGGGGTTCCTAGGGAATTTGCTGAGCATGCACTCAACGTGAATCCTAAAAGGCTAGTCAAACAGACAATCCGGTGACTATCGGAGGGCAAAAGCGGTCAGAATGTAAGTCAATAGACTCCTCGACGCCAATTTCATACGCGAGAGCACCTGGGTCGCAAACCCTGTGCTCATTCCCAAAAAGGACATGGATATCCTGTGGATGTGCGTGGACTTCACCTCCCTGAACAAGCACTACCCGAAGGACCACTTCCCATTACTACGGATCGATCAAATAATAGATTCCACCACGGGATGTGAACGTCTCTACTTCCTCAACGCCTACTTAGGCTATAATCAAATTCGAATGAAGGAGGATGACCAAGAGAAAATAGAGTTCGTCACGCCTTCCGATGTCTTCTACTACACAATGATGCCTTTCGGGCTGAAAAACGCAGGAGCCACCTAACAGCGGTGCATGCAGGCCTGCCTCAAGAACCAACTTGGTCGCAATATCCAAGTCTATGTCGACGACATCGTTGTCAAAACCAAGGAGGAAAACTCGTTACTCGACGATCTCCGTGAGACCTTCGATAACCTTGACCGCTACCATATCAAGCTAAATCCGGACAAATGCGCCTTAGCGTACCATCTGGGCAGCTGCTCGGGTATCTCATCTCCATGAGAGGGATCGAGGCAAACCTGAAGAAAATAAAGGCCATACTGGCCATGGAGAAGCCGAAGAACGTAAAAGGCGTCCAGCAGCTGGCTAGGCGAATCGCAGCGCTCAGTCGATTCATCAGTCGGATGGGCGAAAAGGCACTGCCTTTCTACCAACTTCTCTGCAAATCTGACAATCGAGGACCTCAAGCGTCTACTGTCCACATTGCTGTCGTCGTGGTGGCATGGCAGATTCCATGGATAGGCTAAAGATGGGGCCAATGTGTGCTAGGGGAATCCACGGAGGGAGAGCGTGGTTATTCCACACACAGAAGATCTTGTATATTCTTGATCAATGGTGTTTTCAAGTACTCTTGAGGCTCTTAGCAAGAAGGAGACAATGTCTCTTACCCCTACCAACTAGCCCTAGAGTTCTACCTTAGACTGAGAATGATTCCTCTATTTGCTGTCCTCCCTCTCTATGGAGGCCCTGGTGCTCCGTATATAGGGGAGCCCGAGTTACAATTCTAGGGCATAGGTGGCAGCATATTCTACGAATATGCTCCTTTCCTAAAGCAGATGCTTCTTTATTCTTCTTTAACGGCTCGTTCGGGCTTTGGACGTAACCCGCAGCATCATCCTTCTCTTTTGGCGTCACGGGCTACGTCATCTGGCTTTGCCTGCGTCACCTTGGTCACCACTGACCCGCTGGTCCTCTCCTTTACTTTACTTTGCTCATGCTTCAGCTAATAAAGCCACCTTTTGACCAGCGGGGAATTCCTTCTCTTTGAAGCCAAGATAATCCGGCAAGCATATAGCTAATCTGGCCTACCCAATTACCTAGAAAACAGATAGGCATAGCCAGCATAGATCTTATGCCGGCCGGACCATTGTCAAGGAAATGCCCCATGGGCTGGGCCACACCGTGATTCGGGCTGCCTTGAGGTGACCCGGTCAGCACTTTGCTTTCACCGTGCCGTACCCTGGCTAACTCAGCCCTTATACCCCGGCGTTGCCCTACCCGGGGGTATCCCCCAACATTAGTCCCCGAAGCTGGTGCGGTCTTAGCAACTTTTTTAGTTGTTAAGGCCATAGCAGGTTCCCATATCCGAATCTTTTATTCCTTGGGCCGAGTTATCTCGTAGCCCGGAGTTTCTTTTCTTGCGATCCTTTTGCTCTTTCCGGGTTATTCCTCATTGGCTAGGTATTTTTTTTTTCTTATTCGGGTTTCTTTTCCTTCTCTCGTACGCTTCTCCACATCCTACGTGGAGGGTAATCATCATTTGCCTCATTTTAAGGGCCATGCGCATTTACCGCGCCGGTTACTGTCGCTACGTCAGGCATAACTGTTGTAAACGTCCCATCACTGCAGCGCCTCGTTAACTGTAACGCCATGTCCCGTCATGGGATCATTTGCTCCCGTGGCCCCTCTTGTGGCCTTGCTCTGATTGGTTGCTTGGGCCGCATACACGCTCGCTGTGTGCGGCATGCCACCCGCAAAGGATCCCACGACGCGCATGGCATGGTTAAGTAGAGGGTGATGTGCACTCCCAGGGGAAGTTGCCCCATTCGCGCCGCACTCCATTGCTCTCTCTCTTTCACTGTGACTCCACCGCTGCCGGTTTTCTTCTCCACGAGCGCCACTGCAACCATGCCCCGGCGGTATTTCACGCCAGCGTCATCGTTTCCAGTGCCAATCTCCACCACGGGGCCTTGCGCTTCCCGTTTCCCCTCTTCCGGCTACCATTATTCTGATTACCCTCTCGAGAGCTTCGATCTCACCATGACTGAGGTACAAGCTTCGATGGTGGCGCAGTACGAGGAAGGGACGGAGGGCCACGAGCGCGGATGCTGGGATGGCTCCATCGCCCGCGAGGAGGACCTGTCTTGGCTCTATGCCTCCCGTCGCATCCTCGCCGGCGTCGCCTGCCGCCTCCCCACCGGTGAGATTACTCCCACCCCCAAATCTAGGGAATACGTGGTTTTCTTGTCGCATTCCAACGCGGGCCTTCCCACCTCTGATTTCTTCTTCGATTTCATCTCTACCTACCAATTGTAACCGCATCATCTTCCCGCAAATGCTATCACCTCTTTGTCCTCTTTTGCCTCCGGCATTGAGGGATATATCGGCCTCTGGCCAACCAAAGAACTTTGGATCAAGTTCTTTGGTTTGCGGAGGAATGTGGTTCCGGACAAGGAGCGTGCCCCGGAGGACAAACACTTGACCCAATGTGGCGCCGCCTCCATCTAGCCCCAAAAACAGTCCGTCTTCCCCCGGGTCATGGGGCTCGAATCTTGCCAAGGCTGGGCCTGGACCTTCTTCTACGTCTGGAACACCACCAAGGAGGACCAGATCCAGCTACTCCCCTTCAGACTCGGTCCTCCAGACACCTCGTGATGGGAAAGCATTCCCAAGCACGCCACGGCCCTGGCGAATCAAGTGGCTCGCCGGATCATGGAGCTGCTTAAGGAGCATCTTCAGGGGACGATATCATGATCACTTTCCTCCGCAGTCGGGTCTCCCCCCTCCGGAAACGAGCCCACAAGATCTGATACCTTAGCGGTCCTCTTGACCCTCACTGGACCTCCTCTTTTGAGCTGGATAACTCAGCGGTTTACCGCCGGGTTAAGTCCATCTTCAACGTGGAGAAGGAGTTCTCCGAGGCCTGGGAGTGGGGACTTGAGCCCTTCACTCGTGCCAACCCTCCTCCAAAGGTAAGTTAACCTTCTTTTGTTATCCGGATTTTCTTTGTATGTTGATTTCCCTTTGTAACTTGGCGATTATTCTTTCAGAAATTTCTCCAGCAACCGCTAGAGGATGGCAAGGTTCTGGCCAGCAAGTGGTTGGAGGACTGCCCTGAGGGAGACAAGGTGGAGACTGACCCGGAGGCCTTCTTGCCTGCCCCGGACGTTGTCAAACGCAGCGCTGGTAAGGCCTCTTCTCTAAGGGATTGGCCAGACGATGATGATTCGGACATTGAGGTCCTTGAGGTACTTGATCTGGTTCTTATTTCTTATTTGCATCTGGCTTATGTTCGAATGTTCAGCTAACCCGGACGCTCAGGTCCATGAGGTTCCTCCGCTTGCCACCGGTGGCCTGGCCCCGGCCCCTTCGTAGAAGCGCACAGCTACCCCGGCCACAGCTTCGGAGGCGCCGCCGCCCAAGAAGAGGCAAAAGAAGTCCGGGGTTAAACCCTCGGCCAAGCCTGCCACCAAGAGCATAGTCCGGAGGGCACCCAAACCTCGGGCCCCTCCTACCGTTGACGAGTAAGTCTTTGTAGCATTGCTACTTCAGATTCTTCCATTGCTTGCCTTAGCCTATGGTTGGTTCTTTCTTTTAGACTGGTTGTCCTTCCTTTTTTCCAGAGCTGCTATGGACATCTCCTAGAGCGGTTTCGGCATAGCCTCCCCACTCCGGAGCGATCCTTCTCCCCCCGCAACGATGATCATCGTCCACTTAGCCCTATTCATGAGGGTTCTATGGCCGCGCCTAACCAGAGTCCACCTCGTCAAGAGGAGGGCAACATCAACGCGGGGGTAGTGGGCCAGATCTGTATACAGCAATGTCGGATCTGCCCAGCTCCTTGGCCTCTGTGCCCAACGTTGAGGCGCCAGCTTCATCGGCGCCGCCCCCAGTATCCCAGTACCAGCACCAGCACCAGCAATACCAGCAGCAGAAGTAACAGCACCAGCAACAGCAACAGCACCAGCACCAGCAGCAACAGCAACAACAGCCACAACAAGAGCCTCCAAGCCTACTAAGGGGAAATCTCCTTCGGCCCCCACCGGGTCTGCCCCTTCAACCACTGATTTCTTTCAACATGCTCCTCAACCCTCATCCGGCGAAGCTAAGAAGACTTCCGGGTCAGCTTCGTCCGGGCCAGCTTCCGGATCAGAGGGCAGCAAACAGCTGGTTTTTCACACCAGCCCCGCTGCGGCTCAATCCGCCAGGCGCGAGGCCCATGTGAAGGGCCTAGTGACGAGCCATTCTACGAGCGGCGAGAGTTAAAGTCCACTACTCCTTGAGTACGTGAAGAACTAGAACAATGCCGAATTCTTCGACCCTCAGGGCGATCTCCCGGAAAAGTTTGGCCCTGTTGAGTTCGGCGCGCAGATGAACTCTGCTACTCAGGCTATCTCCCTGGTTGGCCGGATGATGGAGGTAATCCTTTTTCTCTGCTGTTGATGTTTCTCATAACTTAGCATTTGTAGGTATATCCCAGTCCCCGAGCCTCCGAGGGGATAACTTGTTATTCGGTCAGATGCTCCCTAGTTTTTGTTCATATCATCATTAATTTTTAATAAATTTTGGGCCGAGTCTAGTTCTCTTGGCTCGGATCATGTAGTCTTCAAATATCCACACACCTAGAGTCAGGTTAAGTTCCACTTGGCCCGGATCTTGTAGACTTCGAATATCCACACACCTAGAGCCGGGTTAAGTTCCACTTGGCCCGGATCTTGTAGACTTCGAATATCCACACACCTAGAGCCAGGTTAAGTTCCACTTGGCCAGGATCTTGTAGACTTCGAATAATTTCTACTTTGCCTCTGAACTTTTGTCTCTTTTCTTGTTTTAGATTACCACTAACCGCTGAACCGCTGAGTTCCAACGCCTGCTGGACTCCTACAAAGACATACGCGGGCGTTATGGTAAACTCCTGGAGGAGTACCAGAAGAGGGGTTAGTTTCCATTTCTCTCCCTTCCTTGTTCATTCAAACTTCTTAGAACTTATATGAATGTTTTGTCCGGATTATGCAGCCGAGATTGAGGCTGAGAATATAATCATGAGGAAGAATCTTGCGAAAATCAAAGGTAACTTCATCCCCTTTACATGATCATTGTACCCTCTGTGCCTTATCTGGTGGACACTCATATTTTGGGTCCTCCGGATCATGTTGCAGTTGCTCTTGAGGACAGTGTCCCTATGCCTGAACTGATGACCCACTACCTGGAACAATCAGGGAAGTATGAAGCTGAACTGAAGAAGAAGGACGCTGAGATAGCTCGGCTCCAGCAGCAGGACTCGGAGATTACTTGGCTGAATGCCGAAATCCAGAGGCTCAAGAGCTCTCATCAGTCCATGCTAGAGAAGGCCGATCGGGAGTTTGCCGAAGAGAAGGAGCGTTTAGTTACGCAAATCTCTAAGGACAAGAGCCTACTAGAGGAAACCGACGTCAAACTTATGTTAGCAATCACTGAGTACGAAAAACTCCGGGTCCACAACGCCAAAACTGATTCCGAGCTTCAGCGACTTCTCTTCCAGATTGCGTGTAAGTTCTCCGCTCTTGCTTGATTTGTTACAATTCGGATTTGGTCCAGCCGCTCAATGTTGCTCCTCTTATCCTTAGGCAAATTTCCAGAGAGCGATACATTTGGCGCCTCTGTCGTACGCCAATCCCATGAGCAGCGTGGGATTCCTATTGTCCCTGATGCCGAGCCAATTCCCTATACCATAGAGGATCTCCTGGCGAGTCTCACCGCTCGTCTTGAGATAGTAAAGAATTTCGGAGCGGACATTCTCCCAGTGGCAACACGGATGTTTGGCTGCCTCTGGCCTAGTGAGACCATTCCCAAGAGAACCTTAGACTTTATAGCCAAACTCATGGAATGTGACACGCAACTGCACCTATGGTGCGAATCTGCGGCACAGGCTGGAGCCGACATTGCTCTGAAGTTTGCGCTTTCATGGTATGAAGGGATTGACTTGGCATTGCTCAAGGATATGCGCACCGGGTCTAAGTGGTGCGAGGATACGGAGTGGATCGCGCGCCGCCAGGCCTGTGCGAACAATCTTATCCAGTATTCCTTCTGACATGCCTGGAATGAGGGGCCGAGCTTCCTTGATGTTGCTGATGACGAGATTGTCTCTGGAGCTGAAGAAGAAGGGAGTGAGAGCGAGGGCTCCGAGTTAGGCGATGAGGTTGAAGACCCGAAGAACAACGAAGTTGATCCGGAGGACGAAGCCGAAGCTAGCGCTCCTCCCGCACACTCCGGAGTACCTCCCTCAATAGATGATTCTCCTGCTGCTTCTGCCCCTTGAAAAACACTCATCACATTTATCAGATCCCCGGAATGGTGGGCGCAGATGTAATTAAACACTTTGGTTTGTTTGTTCTACAATTTTATGTTTCGAACTAAGTTTTTATTTCCGGATTATCATGGGCGAAGTCCCCGAGTTTCATTTTCTTGTTCCACCAATTTTTGACTCAGCTCGCGTCTACCTTGATTCGGTTTTTTGACTTATGAGTCCGAGGTTCAAAAAATTTACTTAACAATACTTGAAACCTTGATATTAGCTCAAAATGATTCGGCACCTTAGTGAAGAAAATAAACTAAGGGTTAGCCAAAAAACCAATGTTGGCCCGCTTAAGCTCTTTTTCCTTAGTTGTTTTTCATGTGCTTCGCCATTCCAAACATGTTCTCTTGCTTGCCATGAAGCCAATTCTTGTTGGACAGCAGCAAAGTCGAAGAGTTAGGTTTTTGGTGCTAACACATTACTAATCCTACTAAGACATAATTGACTTAACCCAACCGACATAAAAAATACGAAAACAAGACAAGTGTTATAACAGTCCCCGAGTCTCTCCTCGGGGTGGTAAAGTTTTTATTGATAAGCTCACTGCCGACACACATACCGACATACGAGTAGTTCAGATACATTCACCTCTTAGGTGTAGAAAGGACGCTGCAGTGCTACGTTCCATGGTCTTTTGGATTCCTCTCCTGACATGTCCGCCTTGTTCTTTTGCTGGGGCTGTGCATCAATAAGATAGTAGGAATCATTGCGCTAAGCTTTTCTCACAATGAAGGGGCCTTCCCATTGGGGGGATAGCTTGTGCATGCTAGTGGTGCGCTGTATTAGCCTCAACACCAAATCACCTTCCCAAAAAACTCGGGGGTTTACTTTCCGGCTATGATAGCGTCGGAGATTTTGCTCATATATGGTGGATCTGGACAATGACAGTTCTCTCGCTTCTTCCAGCAGATCAACATCATTTTGCCGGGCTTCGCGCACTTCGGTTTCTGTGTATTGGGTGACCCTAGGCGAATCATGCTCTATGTCGGCTGGTAATACAGCTTCTGCCCCATATACCAGAAAGAATGGCGTATAGCCTGTTGATCGATTCGGAGTTGTTCTTAAACTCCATAGTACCACTGGTAGTTCTTCTATCCAGCACCCCGCTGATCTTTGCAGCGGCTCTATGAGCCAGGGTTTTATCCCGAACAATACCAGTCCATTGGATCTTTCCACTTGCCCGTTCGACGCGGGGTGGCCGACTGAGGCGACATCTAACTAGATCTTCTTTTCCTGGCAGAACCTCGCAAATGCTCCTTCGGCAAAATTTGTCCCATTATCAGTTATGATGCTATGGGGGTAGCCGTACCTTAAGATTATATCCTTGAGGAATCTTACTGCTGTTGCCCCATCACATTTCCGAATTGGTTTCACTTCAATCCATTTGGTGAACTTGTCAACCATGACTAGCATGTGGGTCATCCCTCCTTTGGCCGGCTTAAATGGTCCTACCATATCTAGGCACCATACAGCAAATGGCCATGTAATTGGGATAGTGTTCAGTTCCGACATTGGCAGGTGAGTTTTCGTGGCGTATCTTTGACAGCCGTTACATTTTCTCACCAAGTCCTCTGCTTGCTCCAAAGCACTGGGCCAATAAAATCCATGTTGGAAAGCTTTTGCTACTAAAGCCCTTGAGGAGGCATGGTGGCCACATTCCCCTTGGTGAATATCTCGGAGTATGTCGATTCCTTCCTCTAGATCAACACACCGTTGTAGTACCGCTATCACACTCCTTTTGTATAATTCGGCGTTGATTATGGTATAGGCCTTTGCTCTTCTCTGAACTTTCCTCGAACTTATGTCATCATCCGGCAAGATTCCCTCTTTCAGGAAATCAAAAATTGGCTTGGCCCAAGATGGTATAGGTCGGACGGGAAATGGTTCCTCGTCTACTTCCATTGCATCCACCAACATAACTCTCGCCGGATCAAACTGCACAGTCCCTGGGTTTGCTGAAGCAGTCCCCGAGTTTACTGAGGTGCTTCCCCATTATATCTCCATAGGTGCAGCTCCTGATCCGTGAGCGTCGGGATATAAATTGAATATGATTCGGGTGACGGTGTGATAGACGGTTTTCTCAAGTGCTCCAAAGCTACATTTGGCGGAATGGGTTGCCGGGATGAGCCTAGCTTGGACAGTGTATCTGATGCCTCGTTTTCATTCTGAGGTACGTGATGGAACTCACACCCTTCGAAAAACCCGCTTATCTTCTAGACATGGAACCTATACAAGGCCATGTTAGCATCCAGGGCATCCCAATTTCCAGACACTTGTTGTGCAACCAAATCTTAATCTCCAAAGCACTGTATCCGACGTATCACCACTTCCTTTGCCACTTTGAGACCATGTACCAATACTTCGTACTCTGCCACATTATTCGAGGCACTGAAATGGATCTGTAGGACATACTTCAGTTGATCCTTCTTGGGTGAGGTAAGCACTACCCCAGCGCCTAATCCATCTTTCAGTTTAGATCCGTCGAAGTGCATTTGCCAGTAACTGAGAGTCCGGAAGGGGTGGCTCGTATTGCATTTTAGTCCAGTCCACAAAGAATCCACCACAGCTTATGATTTGATCGCATCTCTTCTGTCGAACTGTGGCGCGTATGGAGCTAATTCGATAGCCCACTTTGCTATTCTGCCGCTTGCGTCCTTGTTACTCGTGATCTCTGAGATAGGCGCCTCACATATCACCTTGATGGGGTGTTCCTCGAAATAGTGCTTGAGCTTCTTGGCCGACATATATACGCCGTACGCCATCTTCTGTTAATGAGGATAGTTCTGTTTTGACACTGACAATACTTCGCTCAGATAATACACCGGCCTTTGCACCGACTTTCCTTCTTCCTCGTGCTCCACTACGATCACTACACTTACGACTCGGTTGGTCGCGGCTACGTAAAGCAACATTGGTTCCTTTGGTAGTGGTGCAACTAGGATTGGCGCGGTAGATAGCATCTTTTTCAATTCTCAAAATGCAAGATCCTCTTGTGGTGTCCATGTGAACTTGTATGCCTTTTTCATTAGCTGATAGAGGGGCAACGCCTTCTCTCCTAGCCGACATATGAACCGACTTAACGATGCCAGGCAACCAGTGAACTTCTGGACATCGTTAAGACACTTTGGCAATTCCATTCGTTCTACGGCCCTGATTTTCGTTGGGTTAGCTTCAATGCCGTGGCTAGATACCAAGAAACTAAGTAACTTTCCGGCTGGTACGTCGAAGGTGCATTTCTCCGGATTTAGTTTCATTCGGAACCTTCTCAAGTTCGCGCATGTCTGTCGGATATCCTCAAGGAGCGTATTGCTTTCCTTGGTTTTTATCACCACATCATCCACATACACCTGCACATTCCGACCTATTTGGTCATGCAAGCATTTTTGCATACATCGTTGGTATGTTGCTCCTGCATTACGTAATCCAAATGGCGTAGTTCGATAGCAATAAGCCCCGTACGGGGTTATGAACGCAGTCTTTATTTGGTCATCCGGATTCAGGGGTATCTGACGGAAACCAGAATATGCGTCAATGAATGACAGTAGCTCACATCCGGTAGTTGAGTCTATGACCTGATCTATTCTAGGGAGTGAAAATGGATCTTTTGGACACGCCTTATTCAGGTTCATGTAGTCAATACACGTTCGCCATACCACTGCCACGTTCGGATCATCTTTCTTTTTCTCCAGCAACACCGGATTAGAGAGCCAATCCGGATAGAGTACCTCCATAATAAATCCGGCCGCTAGTAATCTTGCTATCTCATCTCCAATTACTTTTCTTCTATCTTCTGCGAAACACCGGAGAGGCTACTTTACCGGCTTAGCCCCGGGTCTTGCATTCAATGAGTGCTCAGCCAACTCCCTCGGTACACCTTGTAGATATTGCGTAGACCAAGCAAAGATATCCTCGATTCTCAAGGAGGAAATTGACGAGCTCGCTTTTCTATTTGCTGCTTAACCCGGCACCTATGGTAACGGTGCGCTCTGGGAACAGATCATCAACTGGCACTTTCTTCGTATCCTTAGTCGCTTGGAACGATACGCTCCTGTGCGGGTTGGTCAGGGCCGCCATATGTTGTTGCGTGGATTGAGCCAATGCCGCCACCTCTAGTATCTTCCTTTTCTCCTGAGCTATCACGAGTGACTTGGCTAAATTAGATCCGGCTAATGCGCACTCGATCGAACGCCGGAAGTCCCCTAATATAGTTATCACACCCCTTGGTCCGGGCAACTTCATCTTAAGGTAACTTACGTGGGTAGTTGCCATGAATTTGCTCAATGATGGCCTGCCGAGTAATGCGTGATAAGCACTTTCTAGATTCACTACCTCGAATTCTAAGTTCTCAGTGTGGCAGTTGTCTCTTGTGCCGAATAACACGTCAACCCGGACCTTACCAATTGGTTCACAAGAGATTCTTGGCACAATACCGTGAAAAGTGGTCCTTGTCGCTTGCAACATGTTCTCTGTTATCCCCAACTTGTGCATGGTATCCTTGTACATAATGTTTATACTGCTGCCATTATCAATCAATACCTTGGAAAATCTCACGCTGGGATTCGGCTCGATGAACGTCGGATCCAAGACCAAAGCATAGGTTCCTAGGCTTGGCTTGATATTTGGGTGATCCTTGACACTCCATGTGATCTCTTGATCCGCCCAAGGCATATATCTCGGCACAGCCGGCATTACTGCGTTCACCTCCATATGCCGGCGCTGTAAGATTTTCTGGTCATTCTCTTCCGTGGTGAACACACAATAGCTTTGATGATGTTCCCTGTACTCATTTCGTCCTTCATTCTCGTTGTAACCTTGGCCTTGTTGCTAGTTGTTTCCTACTTGATGTACTGCATCCCTTCTTTCCGGATTCTCGTACCTCGGCGGAGGTGGTGGCAGCATTAGTTGATGTCCATTTCCCCTGTTAGTAATGGTGACCGGGGTGTTTCATTTCTAGGTGCTTCATTCCAAGGTGCCTGAGCATTCCCCGAACCCACCTGTTCCAATTTCCTCATCCATTCACACTGTCGGGTCGTATGATTCGCTAGACTGTTCGGACTTGGCATTTGAAACTTGCAAGGTTGATCTAGCATAGACTCGAATGTATGCCTCGGCCTATCCTTTCGTTCCTGCCATTGCTTTTTCTGCTCCGGGGTCCAAGGCTTTCTCCCTTTGCTTTTCTACTGCCAGTTTTGCCCTCTAGTTTTCTGGCGTTGGCTTGCTCCGGCACTGGGCTGATCCCGGTCTACTGCTGCAACCTGCTGCGAGTTATACCGATAATCCGGACGCTCGTCCCTTCTTTTTCCTCGGAAATCATTCCTCCTTGATGACACGGAGATATCTTGGTTGTAATATTCCTCATTTGCTTCGCTAGACATTAGCCGGGGTTGAGTTGGATCTCCCAAGGCATATGAATCTGCAATCCGGATTGTCTTGGACAGGGTGGTTGGCATATCTCGCTGTAACCTTTGCCACAACATACTTCCATATCTGCATCCCTGAGCAAACCACGCAATTGCCTGTGATTCAATCACCCCTTCGCACGAGTTTCGCACATTGCACCACCGAGTCAGGAAGTCTCTATCTGGCTCATTCGGTCTCTGCCGGCATAATGCAAGGGTCTGTGGTCTGTTGGGTCTCTTGTAAGTGCTTGAAAAGTTACTAATAAACAGTTCCTGGAAATCCAACCAACAGTTGACACTCCCTAGTGGCAAATTGTTCAGCCAAACTCGTATTGGTCCTTCCAGCATCTGTGGTACATATCTCACTGCCCATCTCAAATTTCCTGTCGTGATCTTGACGGCTGTGGCATAATCAATCAACCAATCCTCTGGCCTGGTACTTCCATCATAAGTTCGGGTTCCCCTGGCCAGCTGGAAGTTCGGCACTGGTGACTCATTCATGATCCGGGGCCCGAAACATGCTGGACCCGGTGGACCTTGTAACTTGATTTGCTCCGACCTATAAATCCTATCCAACTTCAACCTCGCATCATCTGGCTGCAAGTTCCTGCTTCCCAACCGTGATCCAATTACATGGTGATCCGGTCTGGGGTATCCATCGTTAACCATAGCCGAATAACCATCATTGCATCTTTCTTGATCAGGATGTGCAGGGCGCTGGTGTGCTGCTTGTCCTGCACTTCCTCCTTGCCGAGGTTCGTGCTGTTACGCATGAGGCACATTTTGCCCCACTCCCACGGGATTACGCTGTCCGGCATTGCCGTTGACAGCATTTCTTTGACCGGCATTGCCTTGGTCATGGTTACCCCGGGCAGCCACATCCTGGCCAGTACTATGGCGATCCTCCTCAACTTGCACTGCTTTTCCTTTTCCAGCTCTTACCGGGTCATAAGGGACCATTTGCTTATTTCTTCTCCCAGGGTCCACTACCTCTTCTCTCCTGCGATCGTGACCCAGAGACGATGTGGCTCCTCTGGATCTTGCCGGGTTATTTCTACCCGAATGTACCACCTGTGAGGCCCCTGGTGGTGTTGGGTTAGCTTTGTTTATTTCTTCATTTTGTTGGCATGCGACCCTCAACAAGTGATTCACTCTCTCTTGTTGCCTCTGTCGAGCCTCACCGATCAAGCCTTATAACTCAGATGCAGTCGTGTTTGCTGCTCTGAGGTTCTTTGCCGGGGTACTATACCGATCCAACCCTCATGTCACTATAGTAGTTGTCTGACCCGGCCTAGGCTCGTACTCCTTGTCAATCTTAGTGATCAGGTTTCTGCCTCGGATTTTCACTCTATCGATACGGTTCGCCTTAGCGTACTCTCTCAAGGTGATGTTCAGCGACTGATGCAGCTCTGCTACCTTCTTTGCTCCAGCTAACATCTTCTGCCTAGTTTCCTTTAACTCAACTTGCGCTTGAGCCGGATCTACCACAGGTGCTATTGGTGTTGCTAAGCTATCTATTGCTTGCTAGAGCACATTCTCTGGCTTCTCTAGCGGAGGAAACCTAGACCTGGTTTGTTTGGGCGTTACCTGTGGCTCTGGCGCCGGATCTTTGCTTGGTCCCGCATCTGGCACGGTCATCAGGACTTCAACGCTGCTAGTGGGGCGGGCGATACGCACTGCACGAGCGGCGCTGAGAGGAGGCTCGCCTCCCTCGATGATGTGTCGTGGATGGACGCAGGATTCGTCCATGCCGACGTAGATCTTGTGCGCGCCAAGCTTGATGAAGACGACGTTGCGCGGCGGAGGGTTCTTGTCGAAGCTTCCCGTGTTGTCACTGGCGTAGTCTAGTGCTCCAAAGCGCTGAACCAAGCCTGAGACGATACGCTCGCCGGTGCTCGAGAAGTTTCCCGTCTAGATTTTCACCCCTGCTAGCACTGCTAGCCCCACGGTGGGCGCCAACTGTCGTGGTGGTGGCATGGCAGATGCCATGGATAGGCTAAAGATGGGGCCAATGTGTGCTAGGGGAATCCAGGGAGGGAGAGCGTGGTGATTCCACACACAGAAGATCTTGTATATTCTCGATCAATGGTGTTTTCAAGTACTCTTGAGGCTCTTAGCAAGAAGGAGATAATGTCTCTTACCCCTACCAACTAGCCCTAGAGTTCTACCTTAGACTGAGAATGATTCCTCTATTTGCCGTCCTCCCTCTCTATGGAGGCCCTGGTGCTCCTTATATAGGGGAGCCCGGGTTACAATTCTAGGGCACAGGTGGCAGCATATTCTACGAATATGCTCCTTTCCTAAAGCAGATGCTTCTTTATTCTTCTTTAACGGCTCGCCCGGGCTTTGGACGTAACCCGCAGCATCATCCTTGTCTTTTGGCGTCACGGGCTACGACATCCGGCTTTGCCTGCGTCACCTTGGTCACCACTGACCCTCTGGTCCTCTCCTTTACTTTACTTTGCTCATGCTTCAGCTAATAAAGCCACCTTTTGACCAGCGGGGAATTCCTTCTCTTTGAAGCCAAGATAATTCGGCTAGCATATAGCTAATCTAGCCTACCCAATTACCTGCAAAATAGATAGGCATGGCCGGCATAGATCTTATGCCGGCCGGACCATTGTCAAGGAAATGCCCCATGGGCCGGGCCACACCATGATTCGGCCTGCCTTGAGGTGACCCGGTCAGCACTTTGCTTTCACCGTGACATACCCCGGCTAACTCGGCCCTTATACCCCGAGGTTGCCCTACCCGGGGGTATCCCCCCAACACTCGCTGATGTTGGTGACACCCCATGAAAAAGAGCCGCTACTGCTATACATCTCCACCACCAACCAGGTGGTAAGCACTGTGCTCGTAGTGGAACGAACCGAAGAAAATAAAGTCCACAGGGTACAACACCTAGTCTACTACCTCAGCGAGGTGCTCACACCTTATCAGAAGCTGGCATACGACATCTTCATGACTGTCAGGCGACTTCGCCACTACTTCCAGGAGCACCCAATCATCGTGGTTAACGACGCCCCTCTTGGACACATACTCAACAATCCTGATGCCACCGGACGATTCGCGCTCTGGGGAATCGAACTGTCTCCACGAGACATCACATACGAGAAGCGAGACGCGATCAAGTCGCAAGTTCTGCCGGACTTCCTCGTGCAGTGGATGGAAAACCAGCTCCTCGACAAGCCAGATATGTCCTATCTATGGAAAATGCAATTAGATGGGTCCAATCACAAGGAAGGAGTTGGTGCGGGTGTCATCCTGACATCACCACAAGGCGACAAGATGAGGTACGTTCTGCGAATGCAGTTCACCGCCTCCAACAATAAAGCTGAATACGAAGCCTTGCTCCATGGGATGCGGATGGCGAAAGCCTGTGGCACCAAGCGACTCGTCATCTACGGCAACTCCAAACTGATGGTCAACCAAACAATAAATGATTGTGGTGCTCTGAGCGACAACATGATCGCCTACCGTGACCTCTACGATACACTCGAGGGAGACTTTGACGGCTACGAGCTGCGGCATGTTGGCCGTGAAAGCAATGAGGAGGCATACACACTCGCCAACATCGGCTCCACCTGTGCCCCAGTGCCACCTGGAGTATTTCTAGAGCGCATCTACGAACGCTCCATCAAGCCCAAGGCTCCAGAGAAAAAGACAAGCACGCCAACGGACTCGGGGGCTACGCCACCCAATGAGCCAACGGCCCTCGACAACACGGAACCAGATATAGGACTCGAAGGTCCCATGGAGGTCATGATGATCGAGCCATCCTAGACGCAACCATATGTCACATACTTGCTCAGCAAAAGATTGCCAGATGACCCGACTGACGCACGCCATATAGCATGGCGATCTAAGGCGTTTGCCCTCATCAATGGCGAACTATACAAGCACAGCATCACAGGAGTCCTTCAACGGTGCGTCTCCAACAGGGATGGAAGAGCAATCCTCCTAGACATACACGAAGGCACTTGCGGCCACCTCACCGGTAGTCGCACCCTCATCGCCAAAGCTCTACGAGATGGATGCTACTGGCCAACGGCCATGCACAACGCCAAGGATATCGTCCAGCGTTGTAATGCCTACCAGAAATTCATGGACAAACCGCATGCACCTGGCGCTAAACTTAGGCCAATACCAGTGGCTTGGCCCTTCTACCAATGGGGCCTCGACATGGTCGGCAAGCTACTGAGGTCCTCGCGAGGAGGATATATCTACCTCCTAGTCGAATTCGACACATTCACCAAGTGGATTGAGGCCATGTCGGTGACTAACCAATCAGGAGCCAGCGTCGTCAAGTTCTTCGAGTCCATTGTCTTCCGCTTCGGGGTCCCCCATAGCATTATCACGGACAATGGGATGAACTTCACCTCCAAGGAGTTCTAGGAATTCTACGAAAACCTGGGAATAAACATTAGCTACGCCTCTGTGGCGCATCCTTAGACCAACGGTCAAGTCGAAAAGGCTAATGACCTCGTTTGTGGTGGGATCAAGAAAAGGCTCCTCCGGCCACTCGAAAAAGACGTCGGGTGCTAGCCTGACGAGCTGCAATCAGTACTATGGAGCCTGCGCACAACTCCAAATAGTGCTACAGGCTACACCCCGTTCTTCATGGTACATGGTGCCGATGCGGTACTACCCGCAGAGGTGTGCTAAAAGGCCCCACAGGTAGTAGCATATAGTGAGGCAGAATCAACCCTCGCACTCGAAGACTCCGTCGACCTCCTCGATGAGGCACACGAGATTACAGCGGAGAGATCCATGATCTACCAGCAGAACCTCCGCAACTATCACAGCAGAAGGCTACGCCCTAGATCCTTCATCGAACGAGACCTGGTTCTGCGACTGAAACAGCAAGGGCACCTCAAGTTCGAGTTCCCTTTGGAAGGACCTTACGTGATTACCAAAGTAATCCCAGGTGGCGCATATCGCCTTAAAGATTTCAAGAGCAGAGTCACATACTCCAATCCCTGGAACGTCACGCAGTTACGTTGTTTCTACCCTTAGATGTTTTTTACTTTACAAATAAGGCTATTCAGCCAGGATACTTAGCCACACATTGTACCTCGTGATATTCTATGAATAAATAAAGCTAAGTGCCCCAAACCTTGTATTTTTTCTGTTTTACTCACAATTATATCACTCAGGGGCTACGCCACCCTTTACATCATGTTCCACGAACAACGCAGTATCCTGAGTAGCTGACACACTATCAATCGAACCCTTGATAACACCAACCCACCTGTAACGCACCTGACAGGTTGGCAAGGTGCTGAGATGACCATACGTCAGGCTAACGAAAAGGAACTGCATATTACAATACACTCAAAAAATATACAAGCTAGCAAGCTCTTTACACATTAACGGGTATCAACCACACCCGACACAATCGTATGAATTTTACAATACTTATACATTTATGTGTAGGGCATATACTACACTACTGCTGCAAAAGGAGAACATTTGTTTGCTCTTCAAAGAAATCGACAATATCTTCGGCTGGCCGATCCACCGCCTGGTAGTGTGGCACCATGTTCCAGGTCATCCCTTCTGGCGGCGGTGGTGGTCCAGTGGCAATATCCGCGACATCCACATCTGTACGATGCAATCGAACAAGCGCCAATGCAGCCTTGGCACCTACGACCAGCTATTGGCACATGCACTCGCGGACCGCGCTGATATCTTGGAACTTTGCCAACAAAGCTAGCAAGCTTGATGGCACCATGTCTAGGGGAAACATCGCTTGGAAGATATGCCTAAGGCACGACTGCGCTTGCTCCAAACACTAAAGCAATCGCAAGGCACAATCCTGCAGCGTCGCCAGTGTGACTACACGTTCATGATCCACCCAGAAGTAACTGCTAGCTTGCAGCTGCTCCTGGGTCAGATTATGCAGGCGAATGGCAACCCGATCCCTCTCATCCTACAGATGACGAGCGCTAAAAACTACAATAAGCAAGAAAAGAGCATAAGACAGAGCATCGCCACGAATGGCCAAAGAAAAGGAAAAGAAGATAGAAAGCTAACACTTGAATTGCTTATTCAGCTGCGCAACTTCGTCTAGGAGATACTTCTCGTGAGCAGTGGCCTTCTCAGCCTTAGACTTCCACACGTCCGTGTTACCGTGGATAATGGGCAACTCTTGCTCCAATTGCTTTATGCGGTCACGCAGTCGCGCAAGCAGCGACAGCTCCTCCACCTTTGAACGCGGTCGACCAACTACACATCGATAAAAAGGGCGGAGTGCATTCAAATTCGACAAAGTATCAACAGGAGTACCCCCACAAAATATGGTTCAGCAAAAGGAAAGCTAAACTATTACATATGGCAGCAAAGGCACGATCTACTTTTTCGACTTCAACTTCGGGGGCTTCCTCGAATCTGTGGAAGTCTCTGATGCCACGGACTTTCCAGTGGTAGCCCCAGATGCCGCAGCCTTTGCCGCCTTCACTCGCTGTAGCTCCTAATAATATTTGGCGATTGTCTCAATGAGACAAGACCCATACTTACTGCAAATACTGATGAAGGGAGAGAACACTACCTGCTGGCCATCCGCGTCGACAGGCCTCGCCTCGGAGATCGCACCAGGGTCTAGCTCCAAACCGTGGGCTTGCGCCATCGTGAGTGCCATTGTTGCGCCAACAGACTGTTGCGCATTCTTGAAGTCCATGGGGACGCCTTCTATGAAGGACTCCACCAAGCCATCAAGATTTTCGATTAAGCTGGCCTTGGGGACCATACCCTCTCGAAGGCGGCTTAGCACGCCCTTGGCCATTCCAAGCGTATCACGGAGGCAGACGATGTGGTCTTCGGCTGCGGCCATGGCACCGGCCAAGGCAACAGTGTGAGCCAGAGCCTGGGCATCAAAGCTCACGCCAGCGGCATCTAAAGAAAACACATGTTAGTAAAACATCATGAAGGAAAAATACATCGACAAATGCAAGCGAAGTGGCAAAAATACCTGAGAGCGCTTTCGCAGTCGAGAAAAGCTGTTCTACGAACAATTTCTCCCTCTTAGAAGTGGAAGCACGCAAATCTTCCTCGCACTTCTACAACTTCTTAAGAGCCTTGGCTACCTCGTCGCATTTCTTCTCCGTAGCGGCCAGTCCCTTCTCGAGGGTAGCAACGCGATGAAGAAGCTCATTATGCTCACCTTCAAAGGATATAAACATGGCAATTTCACTCGCCAATCTATACATAATAGAACGGAGAGAAAAGTTTAAACTAACCTTCGAAGGCACGATGGCGGTTATCTAGCAAGGCATGATGTCGACCCAAGGAAAGGATTTGCTCTGTGAGGCGAGTAGAATCCTTCATGATAGGCTACAAGAAAAGAAGAGCAGTGTAAGCGTCAATAGAAAATTCGAGTGCACGTGGCACAAGGAAAACTTACGTGTTCCTCCAGGGACTCACAAAATTCTAGTCGAGTGGGTGTCCGTGCAACCATCTGGTGCCCCCGGTGTGGGGGAACTCGAAGAATTGGCGTCGGAGTGGGCCGCCACCGGAGGAGAAGGAGACTGTATGGCCACCTCTTTGTTCTTGGAGTCTGTGACTCCGGATTCATTAACAAATTGCCAATCATTGGAGGAGGACGACTCCGTTTGACTGCAAAGTACCCAACACCACTTCCGAAGGAGAAAATCTTCAAGAAAAAATCAAGACGAACTCGCAAAAATAAAGACTTACCCGTCAAAATTCTTGAGGCCAAAGGAATCTCTCGACGACTCCTTCGGCAACCTCAGCTTCTTCCTTGCGGGAGGAGCCATGGCGTGCATAGGCATGGCGGGGATTGGCTCCTCTCCAGCAGTGGAAGGATCCTCTGGCGTCGATGGTGAGGAGGCATCCGAATCCTCGCTACGGGAGTGCTTGTGAGTCCCGCGATCGCTGGACTTGGGGGCTTCCTGCTCCTCCACAATAGGGACGGTGGAGCTCGACTCGTCCTCTTCCTCCGCCTCGCGCGAAATAATTCCTTCAGGCCGGGGAGGCAAGCTGGTGCTCACTTTCTAGTCCTATAATCAGAAGAAGTATTAGTATATAAGACACCTAATAGGCAATTGAAAATCAAAAAACTTCAAATAGAAATCCATCTTGGGTGGAGGATTGCTGGTGCGGAATGGAAGCATGACTGAGTCACCCGAGAGATCCTCCTTGGTGGTGTACTTGGTCACTAGTCGCAACCTCCTGTCCACCTCACCCAAAGAAATTCCCTCCGCAGGGATGCGAGTGACATCACCAGCACCAATCCAACTATACATCGGATGCACCCTGGCATGTAGAGGCTATACGCGGCAGCACAACCACGTGCGAATGAGTTCAGCACCACCTTCTTCCTTGCCTATGTGGCGTTCGAGGTCATAGACACGCTGATATAGCATCTCTGTTTCCTCGACTTCGCCGAGTATCACGACGTTCTTCCAGGATCGCCTTCTCTTGTAGATCACCAGCGAATCAAAAGGCGCGAGTCCATAGTGCTCTCCGTCAGCCTTCTAGTCGCGGATGTAGAACCACTTATCCCTCCACCCTTGGACAGACGTGGTGAGCTTGATGGAGAAATAAGTGACATTGGAGTTGACATGGATCCCACAGCCTCCTACATCATAGACTACTGAACCTGACCCCGACTGATGTTTGAGCTTAAAGAGTTTTTTGAAGAGGCCGAAGTGTGGCTCGATTTCGAGCCAGCACTCGCAAAGAGTGATGAAGCAGGCGATGTGGAGGATAGAGTTTGGGTACAGCTAGTGCAGCTAGAGCCCATAGAAACAAAGAATACCCCTAACAAATGGATGCATGGGGAGAGAAAGACCACGAATGACGAACGCAAGGAACATCACTCAAAAACCCGCAGGAGGACTGGGGATTACCTCATCGCCAGGAACACGAGAGTCATCCTCCGCGGCATGAAGCGCTCCATATTGGCGCTGGGTGAACAGCTCTGATGGCTTGATGATGGATGGGCGCCATGACCCATTAGTGACGCAAGTACCCGCACCCTTCTTCTTCCCCGCTGCGGCAGCAGCACTGGTGCCCGTGGTGGCGGTGCACTTCTTCTTGGCCGCCACAATGGCAGTCGCAGATCCACCGGCGGAGCCTCCCTTCTTCTTACCCATCTTGCGTTAGTGGTGTGAGCGTAGGATGTAGCTAGGGAAGGGACGGAGTTGGTCCAGTGCCACGGAGGAGATGTGCACAATGGAATAGCAAGAACAACAATGGTGGAGGTGTGCGAGCGAGAAGAAGATGTGGGGAATTACCGCACGGTGAACCCCTACTTAACCTCCCAGCTGATGCCATCCAACGGCCAGTGGAAAATCAACCCGACGTGTGGCACACATCAACGTCGACGCGTGTCAAGGGTAAACCACAAAGCATCGCCCCACTTCGCCCATTACGCGCGAGAATTGAGGAGACACAGTTAAACCAGAAGATTACGCACGCCTGGTCAAGTCCAAGTTAGAAAATGGGACCCACTACTTTTCACGTCCCATCAAAGCCGCTCACGCGGGTAACTGAGGTCATCTCATCGTCAGCACTGACGTCATCAACTCCAGCAGGAGCAACTTTTTTGACTGCTTTAGTCCTTATTCGAGTCTTCGACTCAACTAAGCACTCGGGGGCTACTCCTAAGAGGAGCGCTAGCCGCGCACCCGAAGAATTTGGTAAAGACATCCAAGCATCACGAAAAACCCTTCACTCAAATCAATGATTCGACTATGGAATTCAGGTTACTCCCTACTAGAGCGCTGAAAGCACATTCGACTAAAACAAGCAAAATACGACAGCAGTCACAAAGTACTTATAGTCCCCACTCGAGTCTACGACTCGAATACGCACTCGGGGGCTACTCCCATAGGGAGCACTGGTCGCGCACCCTATAAATTTTTCTTACACAATACTGTGTGTTGACTATGCCTACACTCGAAAGCATCAGTGACTCCACCTCATTTTCCCTCCAAAGAGACTACGTCTCCTGGGTCACCTGAATCATCTCCGTGATGATAAAATTTGGATGTCGCGTTTACAACATGAAGATAAGACCTGAATAAGGCCTAGCAACGTATCTGCTGTGCTCTACCAGAAACTATCTATGCCTACATGTACGATGAAATACGCCTTGACGGACGCATCGAGTGCTCACACTTATATACTGGGATTTGAACTCTATAAGACCTCCGCGGCCTGAGTCGAATTACACCAGCATTTTTCCGAATTCGAGTCCGGGGGCTCGAGTTTGAGTAGATTGCATTGTTTTGCCCTAAGGCAGTTAACTAATCCTGATGCATCGGGTGAATTAGGCACGTATATCAACAAGCCCTATGACATCAATCAAAGCACTCGAAAATATGCTCAGCTATTGACGAGGGGTTAACTCATCAATGCCCATTGTTATGGACTTGGGTTTTGGAGAAGGAGGGAGCATTGGAGGCATCAATCGGCTAGCAAACAAGCATGCAGGGACGCAAGGTTTACCCAGGTTCAGGCCTCGTAGAGGTCCCTACTCCTGCTTGTCTGCTCTTGAAATTATTAAGGGAGTCAAAAGTTATAGGGGTACGCTAATGCAATCTGGCGGTGGTTGTGGAAACTAGGGTTGTGATTGTCCTCCTCGCCGCCCCTCCTAGCCTTTATATAGATAGGCTAGGTCTCGGGTAGCAGGTCGAGTCGGTTAGAAGTAAGGGTTTGTCCCTTTAAACTTTCTATCTTAAGCTTCATCTTGTGCTGCAAGCAATCAGAGTCTCTATAGGTCACCCGAATCCTGGATTGGGCCCTGGCCGTGGGCTCCTATCATATCTGGGCCATATATACCAAATTCGGG
This sequence comes from Avena eriantha, assembly GCA_910589775.1. Taxonomy (NCBI): domain Eukaryota; kingdom Viridiplantae; phylum Streptophyta; class Magnoliopsida; order Poales; family Poaceae; genus Avena; species Avena eriantha. The sequence goes on along the minus strand of OU342743.1, from coordinate 227,200,497 downwards.
TACCTATAGGGTATGCCCACGTCAGTAGCCCCCAAGTGTCCAGTGGAATCGTAGATTCGAGTGGAGACTTCATGAAGTTTCTTCGAGTGCATAGTTGAGCATATTTTCGAGTTCTTTTATTGACGTCATAGGGACTGTTGATATACATATCTGATTCATCCGATGCATCTGGACCAGTTTATTGCCTTAGGGAAAAACAACACAATCTACTTGAACTCGAGTCCCCAGACTCGAATTCAGGAAAGTGCTGGTGTAATTCGACTCAGGCCGCGGAGGTCTTACAGGAGTCGAATCCCAATGTGTAAGTGTGAGCACTCGATGCGTCCATCAAGGCGTATTTCATCGTACCTGTAGGCACGGATATTTTCTGGCAGAGCACAGCAGATGTGTTGCCAGGCCTTATTCAGGTCTTATCTTCATGCTGTAAGTGCGACATACGAATTTTTGTCATCGCAGAGATGATTCGGGTGACCCAGGAGGCATAGTCTCTTTGCAGGGAAAATATGAGGCGGAGTCGCCATAGCATTCGAGTGTGGATGTTATCAACACATGGTGTAACGTATAAGCAAAAGAAATAATCATAGCGGGCAGTGCTCCCTATGGGAGTAGCCCCCGAGTGCCTATTCGAGTCGTAGACTCGAGTGGGGACTATAAGTATTTTGCGACTGCTGTCGTCTTTTGCTTGTTTCAGTCGAATGTGCTTCTAGTGCTCCTTATGGGAATAACCCGAAGTCCACAACCAAATCATCGATTCGAGTGAAGGGTTTTCATGATGCTTGGATATATTTATTATTTTCTTTGGGTGTGCAGCCAGCGCTCCTATTAGGAGTAGCCCCCGAGTGCTTGGTTGAGTCGAAGTCTCAAGTAAGGACTAAAGTAGTCAAAGTGTTCTCCTACTGGAGTTGATGATGTCAGTGCTGACGATAGGATGACCTCAGTTGCCCGCGTGAGCGGCTTTGACGGGACGTGACGAGCAGTGGGTCCCACTTTCTGACTTTGATTTGACTGGGTGTGTGTAATCTTCTGTTTTAACTACGTCTCCTCAATTTCCGCGTGTAATGGGAGTAGTGGGGGACGGTTCGTGATTTGCCCTTGCCACGCGTCAATGCTGATGTACGCCACGCGTCTGGTAGATTTTCTTCTGGCCGTTGGATGGCATCTGCTAGGAGGTTAAGTAGGGGGCATGCCATGTGGTAATTTCCCCACCTCTTCTTCTTGCTCGCACATCTCCACCATTGCTGTTCTTGATGTTCCTTTGCACACATCTCCTCCGTGGCACTGGACCAACTCCGCGTCTTCCCTAGCTACTTCCTGCACTCATATTGCCAGCGCAAGATGGGCAAGAAGAAGGGAGGCTCCACCACAGGATCTGCGGCTCCCATTGTCACCACCAAGAAGAAAGGAGGCGCCGCCACCATGGGAACTAGTGTCGCTGGCGCCGAGAAGAAGAAGGGCACGTGGACTCACGTCAACAATGGGTCGTGGCGCCAATCCATCATCAAGCTATCGGAGCTGTTCACCCAGCGCCAGGACGAGAGGCTATCCATACGAAGGACGACTCGCGCGTTCCCGGCGACGAGGTAATCCCCAGTCCTCCTACGGGTTTCTGAGTGATGTTCCTTGCGTTCATCATTCGCGGTCTCTCTCTCCCCCTGCATCCATTTGTTAGGGGTCTTCTCTGCTTCTACGGGCTCCAGCTGCACCAGCTGTCCCCAAATTCTATTCTCCATATCGCATGTTTCATCACCCTTTGGGAGTGCTGGCTCAGAATCGAGCCACACTTTGGTCTCTTCAAGAAACTCTTCAAGCTCAAACGTTAGTCGGGCTCGGGTTCTGTAGTCTATGATGTAGGAGGCTGCAAGATCCACGTCGACTCCTCTGTCACTTATTTCGACATCAAACTCACCGCGTTTGTCCAAGGGTGGAGAGATAAGTGGTTCTACATCCGGACCAGAAGGCCGACAAAGAGCACTACGAACTCGTGCCCTTCGATCCCGTGGCGGTTTGCAGGAGGAGGTGTTCCTAGAAAAATGTCGTGATGCCCGACGAGTATGAGGAGACGGAGATGCTATATCACCGTGTCTGTGACCTCGAAAGCCGTATAGGCAAAGAGGAAGGTGGCGCTGAACTCATTCGCACGTGGTTGCGCCACCGTGTTCAGCCTCTGTAGGCCAGAGCCCATCCGATGTACCGCTAGATTGGTACTGGCGATGTCACTCGCATATCTGCGGAGGGCATTTCTTCGGGTGAGGTAGATAGGAGGTTATGGCTGGTGACCAAGCACACCACCAAGGAGGATCTCCCAGGCGAGTCAGTCGTGCCTCCTTTCGACGCCAACAATCCTCCACCTGAGGTAAAGTTTCCCTATGAAGTGTTCTAGATTTTTGATTTCTTGTGAGGTGCTTGATATATGATGATGCTTCTTCTGATTGTAGGACTGGAAAGTGGCTGCTAGCTTGCCTCCTCAGCCTGAAGGAGTTATCCCACGCGAAGTGGAGGAAGAGGACGAGTCGGGATCCATCGTTCCGATTGAGGAAGAGGAGGAAGCTCCCGAGTCCAGTGGCCACGGGACTCGCAAGCGCTCCTGTAGCGAGGATTCTGATGCCTCCTCGCTGATGACACTGGAGGGTCCTCCTGCTGTTGTAGAGGAGCCGATCCCCGCCGTGCATGTACGCGCCATGGCTCCTCCCGCATGGAAGAAGCTGAGGTTGCCCAAGGAGTCGTCAGATGATTCCTTCGACCTTGACAAGTTTGACGGGTAAGTTTTTAATATTTGTGAGTACATCTTGTTTTCCTTGAAGTTTTTCTTCTGAAGTGGTGTTGGTCATGTTTGTAGTCAAACAGCGTCGTCGTCTTCCGACGACTGCCAATTTGTGAAAGAATCCGGAGTCACAGACTCTAAGAACAAGGAGGTGGCCGTATAGTCGCCTTCTCCTCTCATGGTGGCCCACTTCGGCGCTAACTCTTCGAGTTCCCCTCATAACGGGGGGCACCAGATTGTTGCACAGATGCCTACTCGATAGGACTCTTTGGAGTCCCTAGAGGAACACGTAAGTATCTTTTTACCACTGGTAGTCGAATTGTGAATTTGTGCCTTTTGTCAATGCTGAATCTTCGTTTCTTTTGGTGTAGCCCATCGTGAAGGATTCCACTCGCCTTGAGGAGCAAATCCTTGCCTTGGGTCGACATCACGCCCTGCTGACAACCGCCACCATGCAGTCAAAGGTTTGTACTAATCTTTTCTCTTCGCTCTGCTTATGTAGAAATTTGTAAACTTAGTTTTTGTCATGCTCTATCCTTTGTAGGTGAGCATAATGAGCTTCTCCGTCGCGTCACTTCCCTCGAGAAGGGACTTGCCGCAGCGGAGAAGAAGCGTGATGAGGCAGTCGCGGCTCTAGAAGAGTCGCAGAAGCGTGAGGAAGACATGCGTGCTTCCACTGCCAAAAGGGAGAAGTTGTTCAAAGAACACCTTTTCTCGATTGCAAAAGCTATCTTAGGTATTGTTTAGCTTTACTTGTATTTTTCCCTATTTGATTTCATGTCGTTGTGCTGATACTCTGTGTATGCAGATGCCGTTGGCATAAGCTTCGACGCCCAGGCCTTGCGTCGTGCGGATGCCTTGGCTGGCGCCGTGGCTGCAATCGAGGACCACAGTGTCTCCCTCCAGGATACGCTCAGGAAGGCCAAAGGAGTGCTGAGCCACCTCCGTGAGGATATGGTTCCTAAGGTCAGTTTGATCGAACTCTTGATGGCCTGGTGGAGTCCTTCGCAGAAGGCGTCCCAATGGACTTCAAGAATGCGCAGCGGTCTGTCCGTGCCACTATGGCACTCGCAATGGCGCAAGCGCATGGTGCGGAGTTGGATCCGAGCACGATCTCCGAGGCAATGTTTGTCGACACAAATGGTCAACAGGTAGTCTTCCAGCCTTTCACCACTAGATGTAGTAAATATGGGCCTCGTCTCATTGAGACAGTCGCCAAATATTCTGAGGAGCTGAGGCGGGTGAAAGAGGCGAAGGCTGCGGCATTTGGGGCTACCACCAGAAAGTCGGTGGCATCGGAGACTGCCACGGATTCGAGGAAGCCCCCGAAGTCGAAGTCCAAGTCGAAGAAGCAGATTGCTCCTTAGCTGCCATTTGTAATAATTGTAGTTTCCTTTTGCTGGTCCACATTTTGTGAGGGTGCCCCCTTGATACTTTTATCGAATTTGAATGCACTCCTCCTTTTTATCAATGTATGATTGGTCTCATTTACCTCTTGCTTGGTTGTAATAGGGTCCTTCGAGTGATCCTCATGACTCTCCTCCCACCGATGAAACCGCAGCGCAACCACGTTCAAAGGTTAAGGAGTTGTCGTTGCTCTCATGACTGCGCGACTGTATAAAGCAGCTGGAGCATGAGTTTCCCATTATCCGCGGTAACGCGGATGTGTGGAAGTCGAAAGCTAAAAAGGACACCGCTCACGAGAAGTATCTCCTGGATGAAGTTGCGCAGTTGAACGAGCAGTTTAAATGTTAGCTCTCTATCTTCTTATCATTTCTTTGGCCATTGATACATTGCAAATGTATCTAAAAATTTTGATGTTCCATGCTTGGTTTTATCTACTTTCTTGTGTTTTGTTCCAACTTTGGAGTACTTTTCATATGATTTCTTGGACTAACCTATTAACAAGATGCCACAGTGCCAGTTGCCTGTTTTCTGCTGTTTTGGGTTCCAGGAAAGTCAGAAAATCAATATTCTCGGAATTGGACGGGACAAAAGCCAAAGTTCCTATTCTACCGGAAGACTCACGGAGCCAGAATACGAGACGGAGGAGGGCCAGGGCCTGGCCACCCCCAAGGCGCGGGCTAGCCTTACCCGCGCCACCAGGTGGTGTGGGGCCCCTGGCACTCCACCGACCTTGCCCTCTGGCCTATAAGAAGCCTCTCGAAGCCAAAACCCTAAATCATCAAGCCTCTAGCCACGAAAAGTTCCACAGCATCGCCGCCACCGAAAAGGAGATTCGGGGGACAAAAAGTCTCTGTTCCGGCACCCTGCCGGGACAGGGAAGTGCCCCCGGAGCCATCTCCATCGATCTCCACCGCCATCTCCATCACCATTGCTGATTCCCATGATGAGGAGGGAGTAGTTCTCTCTCGAGGCTAAGGGCTCTACCGGTAGCTATGTGTTCATCTCTCTATCTATGCATGATCTTATTGAGATCATGAGCTTGTAATCTATAGATCTACCTTGCTACTCAAGTTATTAGATTTCTGCTCTCCCCATGTGTGTGAAAGTGACAGCGTGACACCATGGTGGCACTTAGGCTAGAGTTCTCAAATACTTGTTATGAGTTATATTTGGAGTTGGATGTCTTTATGAAATTGTGGTGTTTGTTGGACTCATCTAGTACTCAAGGTGACAGTGTGGGGTTATCTAGATGGGAAAGTCTTACTTTGAGGTGTGATGTTATAGCCCTACCATCGATTAGACTGTCCAACCGGAGAGTAGTTCAGCGTAGTTTCATAAAGAGAAGATATTTATATGAGAGTGTTTACTAGTGAAAGTATGATCCCTAGGCCTTGTTTCTTAGCACTGAAACACCGTTTGCTATTAGATCTGTTACATGTTTGCTTGTTTCCATCTTTATTTCAGTTTGCCTTTAGTATCTTCCACGCCATCAAGTTATTTGCTATCACTGTTACCACTTATAATTATCCATACCACTTGTATTTCACTATCTCTTCGCCGAACTAGTGCACCTATACACCTGACAAGTGTATTGGGTGTGTTGGGGACACAAGAGACTTCTTGTATCTTGATTGCAGGGTTGCTTGAGAGGGGATACCTTTGACCACTTCCTCCCTAAGTTCGATAAACCTTGGGTGATCCACTTAAGGGAAAACTTGTTGCTGTTCTACAAACCTCTGCACTTGGAGGCCCAACAACTGTCTACAAGAATAGAAGTGCATAGACATCAAGCTATTTTCTGGCGCCGTTGCCGGGGAGGTAAGGTAAAAGGTATTCACACCGGAGGATTAAAGAAGAAGAACCTCCCACGGCAAACGCATATTTTCTAGCGCCGTTGCCGGGGAGGAAAGGTAAAATGTATTCACACCGGAGGATTAAAGAAGAAGAACCTCCCACGGCAAACACCTATTTTCCGGTGTGAGTGCTCGAAGTTATTTCCTTTAGATACTGCAATTTTGTCTTTTTGTTTCTTGTTTTCACTAGTTAGGCTTAATGGAAAACAACAACAAAATTAGAGAGCTTTATAGTATTTATCTTGAGTTAGGACATGAAGTGTTTGAAGAGAAAATTAAAAAACCTATGGAACTTTATTTGCATGCTAATAGCAATGTTGTTAGTATGAATTCTTTGGACACCATTATTGCTAATGTTATGGAAAAGTCTAAGCTTGGGGAAGCTAGGTATGAAGATGATCTTTTTAGTTCCCCAGCTTTGGAAGATAGCTATTCTATTGCTTATGATGATACCAAACCTCCAATATATGATGATTATAATGATGAATAGATATTTTTAGTCCACCTACTATTGAGGAGAAAATTAATGATTACAATATGCCTCCTATATTTGATGATTATGGTGATGAGAATAATAATAGCTATTTTGTTGAATTTGCTCCCACCACAATTAATAAGAATAATTATGCTTATGTGGTGAGTAATAATGATTATATGCATGTGGATCATGATAAGAATGTTTTATGTGATAGTTATATTGTTAATTTTATTCATGATGCTACTGAAAGTTATTATGAGAGAGGGAAACATGGTTCTATGCATCTCAATAATATTAAGTTTCCCCTCTTTATGTTAAATTTTTTGAAGTTGCACTTGTTTTGCTTTCCTATGCTTGTTGCTTTGTGCTTTCATGACTTGTTTCTTTACAAGATTCCTAAGCATAGGAAGTGGGTTAGACTTAAATGTGTTCTGAATTTGCTTCTTGATGCTCTCTTTTACTTCAATTCATATTTTCTATGTGAGCATCTTCTCAAACTATCATGCCTAACTTAAAGGCGTTAAAGAAAAATACTTATTGGGAGATAACCCAAAAGTTTTAGATGACTCTTGAAAGTTATTACTTCTGTAATAACCTCTCCTTATCCTTTTTATTTGCTTTTTGTGCCAAGAGTAACCTCTAATGAGAGTGAAGTAATGATTGGGAAACTTGCTGTCCCGAAACAGATTTCTGTGCTTCACCGTAAAAATTCGTGAGAGAGCTCTGTATGTCGGATTGATCTGTAATTTTTTGTGCTTCTACCCCACGTTGTTATATAACTTTAGTTAGTTCAAAACTTTTTGATTTGAGCAACATACGGTCTTAGAAAAAATTCTTCTTTACCTGTTGGTCTGTTTTGACAGATTTTTGCTATTATTTGCATTTGCTTCTTGTTGGTTCCTGTTTGAGTTCTTTTGGGGAATTGAGCTTTTTGAGGGAAATGCTACAGTAGCTAGTGTTCTAATGGAAGTTTTATTGGTGTTAGAACTGAACCTAAAGACTTATTTATCTTGAGTGCACTAATGTTGCTAATAAAGATTGTATGAAGGAAAAATTTCAGGTGTATGGAAGGAATGAGTAATGAGATGAAGGATGGACTAAATCTCAAGCTTACGGATGCCACACCCCAAGAAATATCCAAGAAGTACAATCGTCAAAGCTTGGGTATGCCCAAGGCATCCCCTTCTTCATCAATAAAAATCCTAGGTTTCTTCCAAACACTTTATTTTTATTGTTTCATGCACAGTTGTGTTGTTCTTGGAGCGTCTTTTTTTTGTTTTTGGTTTTTCGTTCGCTTGGTTTTCTTAGTTTGCTGAATAAATTGGTTGGACCCCCTCTTTCATACATTGGTTTTCAAATAGTTTGGTTTGGATTGGAAAAAAGTAGGAAAGTTCATGCTTAAGTGGTAAAGAGAGCTTGTTTTTAACTGTGGCATATTCTTTGTCATGACATGCTTGATATTGTTTTGGCTTTATGCTTAGTATTCTTTGTTGTAGCATGACTTGTTATAAACAATTGAGATTGCTTAATGTGCCTTGGATGAATCATGCATTGTTTTAGCATATTAAAGCATAGTATAGTGGTATTCTCCTTTGATGCTTTATTTAGGTTGACTTGGCGCATGCTCACACCATGTTATGACTGTCTCAAGTCATCATAGCCTTTATGATCCTTTAGTTTTCAACTTGTAGTATCACTTTATGCTTTGATCAATGATGTTTTGTCGCTCTGCATGATTATGGCCATTATTGCTCTCTTAGTTTGTCGCTACCAGTCTTTTGCTAGCCTCCACAACAAAGTATAAGTTCCACTCATGCATCCAACTCCCTAAACCAAGTTTTTCCAAAGAGTCCACCATACCTACCTATTAGCATATGCTATTCCAAGTATATTCATGCTTTTGTTTACCTTCCGAATTAAACTTGTTAGGAGAAAACTAGTGATTAAAGCTCTCACGAACTTGATGGCACACTTTACTTTTCTTGCCCTTAATAAACTTGAACCATTATGTCGTCTATGTTGTATATGCTTGCACTTATTTGTTGGGAATTAGCAGAACCATGCTTTCATGGGGAACGCTTTCAACATTGCACTTGGTACTTGTACCTAGTTGATATCATGCTCTTTTGTATATGGATGTCGTCGGTGTGAAATGAAAGGGGATCTTGTAAGTCCATGGAGTTATGTATATGTGTTAGAGAAACACCTGGGCCGCTGCTCTAATCCATGTTGACATGGTGGAAACCTGCAGCGTAATCATAATGAGTTTTCTATGAAGCATTCTTCTTATAAAAAAAGAGTCCTATATTGAGAAAAAAAAGTGAAAAAAAGAGATTATGAAAAGAGGAAAGAGAGAAAAAAGCACCATATTCCCATTGTAAATAAGAAGATTGCTGAGATGCTCGTTGTCTGCTTGCCTTGTCATTTTGATATGGGGATTCTTCCGTATCATCGGGCAAGGGGTACCCCATTGGCGGTTCTCTATGATACACATGTACTTACAATGACAAGAACTTACCGGTGACTAAACTTGAGTAGCATGAGGAGCGGCCCTCGTATACAAGGGACATGAGATTTCTGACTTATACTTCGTCAAGCATGTACACCATAGTTTGTTCACTTTAACCTTAATCACCTTCAAGATGCTTATGATAGGGGCAATGAAAGCTGAAAGCTATAAGTACCATAATTTTTGGAAGATCTTTACGAGACTTGAATCCCTACTTCCTTTTATAAAAAGGCCTTTCTTCCACCAATATATTGAGTCTCCACCTTCTATCTTTATGCACCTACTTTGAGAGCATAGTGGCCATTCTTAGTTCTATGTGCATTGTCCCAAGACTAATTGATTGATGCATAACTTGTTATTGCTTGTTTGAAACTATTGTATCTAGTCACTCTTATGAACTTTGAAGGTGTCCTATGCATTTATATTTGCTACTCTATTGAGGGACAAGCTGAATACTATTATGCTATGTTTTCTTTATGTGAAACAAACAAACATCTTGCAAAGCATTGTTATTCATGAATCTTTTGTTTGTGCCTTTTCATGTTGCATCATAGTTTCTTTGCTTATTGCTAGAACTTTGTCTTTCATGTTATGATTGAAGTACTATGATCCCCGCTTTGAGTTTTGCAAAAACTTTGATCAAGTCTTTGATGGTGCATGTCACCTCAAAAATTATTTCTTTTTATCACTTACCTACTCGAGGACGAGCAGGAGTTAAGCTTGGGGATGTTGATACATTGCAAATGTATCTATAATTTTTGATGTTCCATGCTTGGTTTTATCTACTTTCTTGTGTTTTGTTCCAACTTTGGAGTACTTTTCATATGATTTCTTGGACTAACCTATTAACAAGATGCCACAGTGCCAGTTGCCTGTTTTCTGTTGTTTTGGGTTCCAGGAAAGTCAGAAAATCAATATTCTCGGAATTGGACGGGACAAAAGCCAAAGTTCCTATTCTACCGAAAGACTCACGGAGCCAGAATACGAGACGGGGGAGGGCCAGGGCCTGGCCACACCCCCCCCCCCCCAGGCGCGGGCTAGCCTTACCCGTGCCACCAGGTGGTGTGGGGCCCCTGGCACTCCACCGACCTTGCCCTCTGGCCTATAAGAAGCCTCTCGAAGCCAAAACCCTAAATCATCAAGCCTCCAGCCACGAAAAGTTCCGCAGCATCACCGCCACCAAAAAGGAGATTAGGGGGACAGAAAGTCTCTGTTCCGGCACCCTGCCGGGACAGGGAAGTGCCCCCGGAGCCATCTCCATCGATCTCCACCGCCATCTCCATCACCATTGCTGATTCCCATGATGAGGAGGGAGTAGTTCTCTCTCGAGGCTAAGGGCTCTACCGGTAGCTATGTGTTCATCTCTCTATCTATGCATGATCTTATTGAGATCATGAGCTTGTAATCTATAGATCTACCTTGCTACTCAAGTGCTTTATTAGATCTCTGCTCTCCCCATGTGTGTGAAAGTGACAGCGTGCACACCATTGTGGCACTTAGGATAGAGTTCTCAAATACTTGTTATGAGTTATATTTGGAGTTGGATGTCTTTATGAAATTGTGGTGTTTGTTGGACTCATCTAGTACTCAAGGTGACAGTGTGGGGTTATCTAGATGGGAAAGGCTTACTTTGAGGTGTGATGTTATAGCCCTACCATCGATTAGAGTGTCCAACCGGAGAGTAGTTCAGCGTAGTATCATAAAGAGAAGATATTTATATGAGAGTGTTCACTAGTGAAAGTATGATCCCTAGGCCTTGTTTCTTAGCACTGAAACACCGTTTGCTATTAGATCTGTTACATGTTTGCTTGTTTCCATCTTTATTTCAGTTTGCCTTTAGTCTCTTCCACGCCATCAAGTTATTTTCTATCACTGTTACCACTTATAATTATCCATACCACTTGTATTTCACTATCTCTTCGCCGAACTAGTGCACCTATACACCTGACAAGTGTATTGGGTGTGTTGGGGACACAAGAGACTTCTTGTATCTTGATTGCAGGGTTGCTTGAAAGGGGATACCTTTGACCACTTCCTCCTTGAGTTCGATAAACCTTGGGTGATCCACTTAAGGGAAAACTTGCTGCTGTTCTACAAACCTCTGCACTTGGAGGCCCAACAACTGTCTACAAGAATAGAAGTGTGTAGACATCAGCCATTCGCGGCGATAACTTGTCTTTATACTTTGGTCTTGCTTTTGTAGTTGTTAGCGCTCGTCATCTGCGGGATGAGAAAGACCGGGTTGCCATTCAAATGAATGACTTAACCCAGGAGCAGTTGCAGGCTAGTGGGTACTTCTGGGTGGACCACGATTATGTAGTCGCATTGGCAACGTTGCAGGATCGTGCATCACGAGTGCTTTAGTGTTTGAAGAAAGCGCAGTCATGCTTGAAGTGTATTTATCAGACGATGTTTCCGCTAGACACTGTGCCCTCAATCCCATTGGCTCATTTGGCGAAGTTTCAGGATATCAGCACGGTCCACGAGTGCGTGCGCCAGCAGCTGGTCGTAGGTGCCAAGGCTGCATTGTCGTTGATCCGACTGCATCGGCTAGACGTGGACGCCGTGTCTGTTGCCGCTAGACTACCATCGCTGCCCGAAGGGATGAATTGGGATATGGTACCACACTATCAGGCGGTTGACCAACCAGTGGATGATATTGTCGACTTCTTCAAAGAGCAAACAAATGTTCTCCTTCTGTATCAGTAGTGTAATTTGTATCATGCACATAGATGTATAAGTGTTGTAAAGTTCACATGATTGTGTTGGGTATGTTTGATACCCATTGTTGTGCAAACAGCTTGCTAGCTTGTATATTTTTCAAGTGTATTTTGTAAGATACAGGTCCTTTTTGTTAGCCTGACGTGTATACATCTCGGCACCTTGCCAACATGTCAGGTGCGTTGCAGCTGGGTTGGTGTTTATCAATGGTTCGATTGATAGTGCGTTAGCTACTCAGGATACCGTGTTGTTCGTGGAACAAGATGTAAAGGGTGGCGCAGCCCTCTAGTAAAATAATTGCAAGGAAAGCAGAAAACACAGAGTTTGGGGCACTTAGCTTTATTTATTCGCATAAAATCACGAGGTGCAATGTGTGGCTAATTAGCCTGGGTGAATAGCCTTATTTGTAAAGTAAAAAACATCTAAGGGTAGAAACAGGGTAGTTGTGTGACGTTCCAAGGGTTGGAGTATGCGACTCCGCTCTTGAAATCTTTAAGGCGATAGGCACCACCTGGTATTACTTCGGTAATCACGTAAGGTCCTTCCCAAGGAGACTCGAACTTGATGTGACCTTGTTGCTTCATTCGCAGGACCAGGTCTCCTCCGACGAAGGATCTGGAGCGTAGCCTTCTGCTGTGGTAGTTGCGGAGGCTCTGCTGGTAGATCGTGGATCTCTCCGCTGCAATCTTGCATGCCTCATCGAGGAAGTCGACGGAGTCTTCGAGTGCGAGAGTTGACTCTTTCTCGCTATATGTGACCACCCGCGGGGCTTTATAATGTACTTTTGCGGGTAGCACCGCTTCAGCACCATGCATCATGAAGAACGGAGTGTAGCCTGTGGTGCTGTTTGGAGTTGTGCGCAGGCTCCAAAGTACTGATTGTAGCTCGTCTGGCCAGCACCCAGCAGCTTGTTCGAGTGGACGAAGGAGCCTTTTCTTGATTCCGCCGCAGACCAAGCCATTGGCCTTTTCGACTTGACCGTTCGTCTGAGGGTGGGCCACCGAGGCGTAGCTAATGTTGATTCCTAGGTTTTCACAGAATTCCTAGAACTCCTTGGAGGTGAAGTTCGTCCCATTTTCCGTGATGATGCTATGTGGCACCCCAAAATGGTAGACGATGGACTTGAAGAACTTGATGGCACTGGCTCCTAATTGATTCGTCACCAGCATGGCCTCGATCCACTTGGTGAATTTGTCGATCGCGACTAGGAGGTAAACGTATCCTCCTCGCGAGGACCTCGGGAGCTTGCTGACCATGTCGAGTCCCCATTGTGCAAAGGGCCAAGCCACTGGTATTGGTCTAAGCTCTGCGCCAGGTGTGTACGGTTTGTCAGCGAACCGCTGGCAAGCGTTGCAGCGCTGGACGATGTCCTTGGCGTCACGCATGGCCGTTGGCCAGTAGAATCCAGCTCATAGAGCTTTGGCGACGAGAGCGTGACTGCCCGCAAGTGCCTTCGTGTATGTCAAGGAGGATGGCTCTTCCATCCCCATTGGAGACGCACCACTAAAGAACTCCTATGATGCTGCGCTTGTACAACTCACCATTGATAAGGGTGAATGCCTTGGATCATCGCGCTATATGACGCGCATCAGTCGAGTCATCTGGCAACCTTTTGCTGAGCAAGTATGTAACATATGGTTGTGTCCAGGATGGCTTTATCATCATGACCTCCATGGGACCTTTGAGTCCTATGTCTGGCTTCGTGTCATCGAGTGCCATTGGCTCGTTGGGTGGCGTAGCCCCCGAGTCCGTTGGCATGCTTGTCTTCTTCACTAGAGCCTTGGGTTTGATTGAGCGCTCGCAGATGCGCTCTAGAAATACTCCAGGTGGCATTGGGGCACAAGTGGAGCCGATGTTGCTGAGTATGTCTGCCTCCTCATTGCTTTCACGACCAATGTGTTGTAGCTCGCAGTCGTCGAAGTCTCCCTCAAGTGTGTGGTAGAGGTCGCGGTAGGCGATCATGTTGTCGCTCAGGGTGTCGCACTCGTGCATTGTTTGGTTGACCACCAGTTTGGAGTCACTATAGATGACGATTCTCTTAGCGTCGCAGGCTTTTTCCATCTGCATTCCATGGATCAAGGCTTCGTATTCAGCTTCGTTGTTGGAGGTTGTGGACTGCATTCACAGAACGTACTTCACCTTGTCTCCTTGGGGCGATGTCAATATGACACCTGCGCCAGCTCTGTCCTTTCGCTTGGACTCGGCAAAGTTCATTTCCCAAAGGTAGGACATGTCTAGCTTGTCGAGGAGCTGGTTCTCCATCCAGTGCACGAGGAAGTCCGGGTGACGAGGGTTTAACTCATCAATGCCCATTGTTATGGACTTGGGTTTTGGAGAAGGAGGGAGCGCTGGAAGCATCAATCGGCTAGCAAACAAGCACACAGGGACGCAAGGTTTACCCTGGTTTAGGCCTCATAGAGGTCCCTACTCCTGCTTGTCTGCTCTTGGAATTAAGAAAGGAATCGAAGTCGAAGATTACAGGGGCGCGCAAATGCAATTTGGCGAGAGTTGTGGAAACTAGGGTTGCGTGTGTCCTCCTCGCCGCCCCTCCTAGCCTTTATATAGATAGGCCAGGTCTCAGGTAGCAGGCCGAGTCGGTTACAGATTAGGGTTTGCCCTTCAAACTTTCTATCTTTAGACTTCTTCTTGTCTCACAAGTTATCAAGAGTCTGTAGGCCACCCGAAGTCTTCATCGGGCCGTGGCAACGCCGTGGGCTTCGACCGTATCTGGACCGTATATATCAATCGCAACTACCGGCAAGGTATACCCATGTCAGTAGCCCCCGAGTGTCCAGTGGAATCGTAGATTCGACTAGGGACTTTATGAAGCCTTTCGAGTGCATGACTGAGTATTTTTCGAGTGCTCTATTTGTGTCATAGGGATTGTTGATGTGCGTGCCTGATTTAACCAATGTATCGGTATCAGTTAACTACCTTAGGGCAAAACAATGCAATCTACTCGAACTCGAGTCCTTGGACTCAAATTCGGAAAAGTGCTGGTGTAATTCGACTCAAGCCGCGGAGGTCTTATAGGAGTCGAATTCCAGTATATGGGTGTGAGCACTCGACGCGTCCGCCAAGGCATGTTCATCGCACCTGTAGGCACGGATATATTTCTGGTAGTGCGCAGCAAATGCGTTGCCAAGCCTTATTCAGGTCTTATCTTCACGCTACAAGCGTGACATCCGAATTTTTTCATCGCGGAGATGATTCAGGTGACCCAAGAGACGTAGTCTCTTTGTCGGGAAAATATGAGGCGGTGTCGCCATAGGCTTCGAGTGTGGGTGTTATCGACACACAGTACGATGTACAAATAATCATAGGGTGGACGACCAGCGCTCCCTATGGGAGTAGCCCCCGAGTGCCTGGTTGATTCGAAGACTCAGGCAGGGACTAAAGAACTTTTGCGACTGCTGTCGTCTTTTGTTTGCTTGTTTCAGTCGAATTCGTTTCCGGTGCTCCCTATGGGAGTAACCCATGATCCATAGTTGAATCATAGATTCAAGTGATTGGGTATGCTTTGAATGTCCATATTCCTGCAGAAAAGAAAATCGTAGGGTGCGCGACCAGCGCTCCCTATGGGAGTAGCCCCCGAGTGCTTGGTGGAGTCGAAGACTCGAGCAAGGACTAAAGTAGTTGAAGTCTTCTAGTGCTTAATCTTTGATGACATCAGTGCTGACGATGTGATGACCTTAGTTGCCCGCGTGAGCGGCTTTGACGGGACGTGACGAGCGGTGGGTCCCATTTTTTGACCCTGACTTGAACGGGCGTGCATAATCTTTCGTTTAACTGCACCTCCTCGATTTCCGCGTGTAATGGAGGTAGTGGGGGACGTTTCGTCCTTCCACCTTTCCACATGTCAATCGCGATGCACGCCACTCGTCCAGTAGCATTTCTGTTGGCCGTTGGATTACATCCGCCAGGGGGTTAAGTAGTAGTGTAGCTACGGTAATTTCTCATCTGCTCTTTCTCTGCTTTGTGCCTCCATCGCCATTGCTGCTACTCTCTGCCTCTTAGAGTTCCTCCCGTTTCGTGGCGCTGGACCAACTCCGTGTGTTTCCTAGTTACTTCCTTCGCTCGCATCGCCACCGCAAGATGGGGAAGAAGAAAGGAGGTGATGCCGCTGAGTCCGCCGCCGCCATTGTTGTTGCCAAGAAGAAGGGTGGCTCCGCCGTTGCGGGCACCAGCACCGTCGCCGCCGGGAAGAAGAAGGGTGCGGGCACCCGTGTCACCAATGGCGCATGGCGTGCGTCCATCATCAAGTCGTCCGAGCTCTATCTTCTGCGCCAAGATGGAGTTCTGTCCTCCGCGGTTGGTGACTCGCGAGTCCCAGGTGGTGAGGTAACCCCTTGTCCTCCTGCTGGTTTCTGGGTGATGTTCCTAGCATTCATCATCCACGGTCTGTCTCTGCCCCTACATCCTTTCTTCAGGGGCCTCCTTTGTTTCTATGGGCTCTAGCTGCACCAGTTGTCCCCCAACTCTATTCTCCACATCGCCTGCTATATTACACTTTGCGAGTGCTGGCTCGTAGTCGAGCCATACTTTGGTCTCTTCAAACGGCTCTTCAAGCTGAAGCGTCGGCATCTGGCTCTGTAGTCTATGATGTAGGAGGTTGCGGTATCCATGTCGACTCCTTCCTCACGTACTTTGATATCAAGCTCATGGCGTCCGTCCAAGGGTGGAGGGACAAGTGGTTCTACATCCGTGACCAGAAGGCCGACGGACACAACTTCGGACTCGCGCCTTTTGATCCCGCGACACCGTGCAGGAGGAGGCGCTCTTGGAAGAACATGGTGATGCCCGGCGAGTCTGAGGAGACAGAAGTGTTGTACGAGCGCGTCTGCGGCCTCGAGAGTCGCATGGGTAAAGAAGAGGGAGGCTGCGCCCTCATTCGCACATGGTTGCACCGTCGCATCCAGCCCCTGCAGGCCAGAGTCCACCCCATGTTCCAGCGGGCTGGTGCGGACGATGTCACTCGCGTATCTGCTGTTAGCATTTCCGCGGGTGAAGTAGATAAGAGGGTGCAACTGCTCACCAAGTACACCTCCAAGGATGTGCTCCCTAGTGAACCATTCGTGCCTCCATTTCATGCTTCTAACCCTCCTCCTGAGGTATGGTTGTGCTATGAAGTAGCTTTATTTGTCGAGTGCTTCTTGACGTGTGCTGACTTGTTTTCTGTATGCAGGATTGGAAGGTGTCTCCCAGTTTGCCCCCTCTTCATGAGCGGGTTATTCCTCGCGAAGTAGATGAAGAGGACAAGTCGGAGTCGACCGTCCCTTTTGAAGAGGAGGAGGAAGCCCCCGAGTACAGTAGTTTAGACACTCGTAAGCGTTCGCACATCGAAGATTCGGATGCGTCGTCTCCTTCGACTCCAGGAGGTCCAGCGATTGGTGCAGAGTCGCCAATTCCTGCTATTCCTATGAGTTCCATGGCACCATCTGCCCGCAAGAAGATGAGGCTGCCGAAGGAGTCGTCAGAGTCGGAGGGCCAAACCTTTGACTTTGATGAGTTTGATTGGTAAGTATATAATTCTCATGTTGGTTCTTTTTGGAGTTGCATTTCCTGATGTTGGTTTTGTTCCGTAGTCAACCGGCATCGTCATCTTCTGGCGACGTCCAATTTTTGAAGGAATCTAGAGTGGTGGAATCCAAGGCCAAGGAAGTGGCTGAGCGAACCCCTTTCCCTCCATTGGCGTCCCACTCCGGGCACAATTCATCAAGTTCTCCACACGATGTGGAGAACCAGATGGTTGTCCGGACGACTACGCGGCAATCGACTTCGGAGCCTCTAGAGGAGCACGTATGTGTGATGTTGTTGTTACTTGCAGTCGAATTAATCATCCATGCTATCTACTGATCCCTTGCTTTTTCTCCTATTGCAGCTTATTGTGAAGGAAGCTGCTCGCCTGGCGGAGAAAGTACTTGCAATGGGTCGGCAGCATGCTTTGCTGGACAATCGCCACCGCGTGGTTGAAAGTTAGTATCTTGTGCTTCTTCTTCTTCATCCTTGTGATATTTTTATATACTCGACTGATGGTCTATCTTGTGTGTTTTGTAGCTGAGCATAACGTGCTTCTTCGCGAAGCCGCTTCCCTTGAAAAGACACTTGCCGCAGCGGTGAAGAGTCGTGATACATTGCAAATATATCTATAATTTTTGATGTTCCATGCTTGGTTCTATCTACTTTCTTGTGTTTTGTCCACACTTTGGAGTATTTTCATATGATTTCTTGGACTAACCTATTAACAAGAGCCACCGGAAGACATTTGGAGCCAGAATACGAGACGAAGAGGGGTTGGGGCTGGCCACACCACCTGGCCGTGTGGCCAGGCCTGGTCCGCGCAGGGGGTGGTCTGGCCGACCCCAGCACCCCCTCGGCCTCTCCTTCCGCCTATATATTGCCTCCGATACCAAAACCCTAAGTACCCGATCAAAAATCCACGAAAGAGTCTGTAGCCGCCGTCATCTCCATCCCTAGATAGGGAGGGATCTGAAGCTCTCCCGGCACCCTGCCGGAGAGGGGAATTCACCTTGGAGGCCTTCTTCATCATCATGCAAGCCTCCAGAGTGATGCGTGAGTAGTTCATCTCTGGACTATGGGTCCATGTAGTAGCTAGATGGCTGGTTCTCCTCCTTTGTGCTTTCATGTTTAGATCTTGTGAGCTCCGTTCATGATCAAGATCATCTATTTGTAATTCTACATGTTGTGTTTGCGGGGATCCGATGGATATTGAGATGCTATTTCAGATTGATTATTGATTCTATCATGTCTTTGTTATTTGTGATCTTGCATGTTTTCCGTTGTTAGTAGCTATCTTGGCCAAGTACATGCTAGCAACTCCAAGAGTTAGTATTTATGCTCGATAGTGGGTTCATGCCTTTGGTAATCTGGGGAAGTGATAGAAATCTCTATGGTACTAGATGTGTTGTTTCTACTAGGGAGAAAACAACAATCCTTTGTTCATAGAACAATCGTATTGTTTACTTTACACGCAATTCATAAAGCAATAATCTGTTGCTTGCAACTTAATACTGGAGGGGGTTCGGATGATAACCTGAAGGTGGATTATTAGTCATAGATGCAGTTGGATGGCAGTCTATGTATAATTTGTAGTGCCCAATCGAATCTCAAGGAGTCAAGATGATTAGTATATGCATGTATTGTTGTCTCGATGTTTGTCAATTGCCCCGCTATAATTTGTTCACCCAATATGTTATCTATCTTAAGGAGAGCCACCTCTAGTGAACTATGAACCCTGGTCCTTTCTTTTACATTCAATCTACAAACTGTTTACTGCTTTGTGTTTACTTTCTGCAAACTATTACTTCCTTCCATTCGATACGTTTAATCCTTTGTTTTCAGCAAAACCGGTGAGATTGACAACCTCATCGCAAGTTGGGGGCAAAGTTCTGTGGTTGTGTTATGCAGGTCTCCACGTTGCTGCTGGCACCAGTAGTGCGCCCTGCCAACGTCCAGCTAGCTACACCTTTGGGGTGTTTCCTTGCTCCTACAGGATTGATAACCTTGGTTTCTTACTGTGGGAAAACTTGTTGTTGTGCTCATCATACCTTCCTCTTGGGGTTCCCCAACGAGCTCGATATATTTGGGCCATCAACAACTTTTTCTGGCGCTGTTGCCGGGGAGTCAAGGACATCTTCACAAGGGGAGTCCCTCATAACCAATCTCTTTACTTTGATTTTTTTTTGCTTAGTTTCTTTGTGTTTTGTTTGCTTGTTTCTTTATCAAAAACACACAAAAAAATAGTTTTTAAAAGTTTGCTTTCTTTATCAAAAACACAAAAAATGACTACTCTTGAAAACACTAAGTTGTGTGACTTCACTAGCACCAACAACAATGATTTTATGAGCACACCTATTGCTCCACCTGTGTCTGAAGCTACTTTCTTTGAGATAAAACCTGCTTTACTCAATCTTGTTATGAGAGAACAATTTTCTCGTATTGGTAATGAAAATGCTGCTGCCCATCTAAATAACTTTGTTGAACTTTGTGAGATGCAAAATCATAGGGATATAGATGGTGATATTATTGAGATGAAATTGTTTCCTTTCTCTTTGAGAGGAAAAGCTAAAGAATGGTTGAATTCCTTAACTAGGAATAGTATTGATTCTTGGACTAAATGCAAAGATGCTTTCATTGGAAAATACTATCCTCCTGCTAACATTATATCTATGAGAAGTGAAATAATGAAGTTTAAACAACCTGATAATGAACATGTTGCTCAAGCTTGGGAAAGAATGAACTCTTTGGTAAAGAATTGTCCCACTCATGGACTGACTGCTTGGATGATCATCCAAACTTTTTGTGCAGGATTGAACTATTCTTCAAGGAACCTATTGGATTCTGCTTCCAGAGGTACCTTTATGACCATTACTTTGGGTGCTGCAACAAAGCTTCTGGATAATATGATGGTTAACTACTCTGAATGGCATACTGAGAGAGCTCCACAAGGTAAAAAGGTCAATTCTGTTGAGGAAACCTCCTCCTTGAGTGATAAGATTGATGTTATTATGTCTATGCTTGTGAATGGGAAAGCCCATATTGATCCAAATAATGTTCCTTTAGCCTCTTTGGTTTCTCAAGAAGAGCAAGTTGATGTGAACTTCATAAGAAATAACAATTTTAGCAACAATGCCTACAGGAATAATTTTGGTAACAACAATTATAAGCCATACCCTCCCAACAATGGTAATGCTTATGGAAATTCCTACAACAATAATAGGAGTGCTCCCTCTGAACTTGAAGTTATGCTTAAAGACTTTATTAGTAAACAAACTGCTTTCAATAAAACTATTGAGGAAAAACTCTCTAATGCTGAAAGAAATATAACATCTTTGGCTGAAGCTCAATCTTCTTTGAATAAAATGGCTGCTAAACCTGAAATTAATGAGAATCCCTTCGCAGCTACTAATGCCATACAAGTGAGAATTGATAAAAATGTTAGACTATTAGCTGAATTACATGCTAAGCGGGAAAGAGAAGATGAAATTGCTAGAAACATTAGTGTTTCTACTATTACTACCACTAGTGCTGAGGCTAGTAATAGCTCTACTACTTTAGATGATAATTACGATTTTTATCTTGATGGTTGCAATATCTCTGAAGTTATTAAGTTCCTACAAAAGCTTGCTAAAAGTCCTAATGCTAGTGCTATGAACATGGCCTTTACAGAACACATTATTGATGCTCTTATAAAGATTAAACAAGAAAAGATGAAACATAAAGCTTCTATTCCTATAAAACAAGAAGATGGTTGGGAACCCATCATTAATATGAAAGTGAATGACTTTGATTTCAAAGCTTTATGTGATCTTGATAGTAGTGTTTCTATTATGCCTAGAAGGATTTATGATATGCTTGATTTGCCTCCACTTGAAGATTGTTATTTGAATGTCCCACTTGATGATAATGGTAAAAAGAAAATCATGGGGAGTCTTAATGATGTGCTTATTATGGTTAACAATGCTTATGTCCCCGTTGATTTCTATGTTTTGGATGTTGAATGCAATGCTTCTTGTCCTATTACTTTGGGAAGACCTTTTCTTAGAACTGTTGGTGCCATTATTGATATGAAAGAAGGCACCATTAAATATCAACTCCCACTCAAGAAAGGTATAGAACACTTCCCTAAGAAGAAAGAGAATATCTCTTTTGCCTCTCCTATGAAAACAAAATTTGCTCTTAATGCTTCTTCATTTGAGAACACTTGATTCTTTTTCTTGCTTCTTATGCCTAACTTAAAGGCGTTAAACAAAAGTACTTACTGGGAGATAACCCAAAAGTTTTTGATGAGTCTTGGAAGTTATTACTTGAGTAATAACCTCTACTTATCCTTTTTATTTGCTTTTTGTGCCAAGAGTAACCTCTAATGAGAGAGAAGTAATGACTGGGAAAGTTGCTGTCCCGAAACAGATTTCTGTGCTTCACCGTAAAAATTCGTATAAAATCTCTGTACGTCCTTTTGAGGCGTGAATTTTTGTGCTTCTGCCCCATGTTGTTATCTAACTTTCTTTAGTTCAACACTTTTTTATTTGAGCAACATAAGGTCTTCGAAACAATTCATCTTTACCTGCTGGTCTGTTTTGACAGATTTCTGCCATTTTCTGCATTTGCTTCTTGGGTGTTCCATTTTGAGTTTTTTTGGGGAATTGAGCTTTTTGAGGGAAGTGCTAAAGTATCTAGTGTTCTAATGGAAGTTTATTGGTGTTAGAACTGAACCTAAAGACTTATTATCTTGAGTGCACTAATGTTGCTAATAAAGATTGTGTGAAGTTTTGTATGAAGAAAAATTTCAGGTGTATGGAATGAATGGGTAATGAGATGAAAGATGGACTAAAGCTCAAGCTTGGGGATTCCACGCATGTCACCCCAAGAAATATCCAAGAAGTACAAGCATCAAAGCTTGGGGATGCCCAAGGCATCCCCTTCTTCATCAATAAAAATCCCAGGTTTCTTCCAAACGCTTCATTTTTATTGTTTCATGCACAGTTGTGTTGTTCTTGGAGCGTCTTCTTTTCTTTTTCGTTTTGGTTTTTCGTTTGCTTTGTTTGCTTAGTTTGCTGAATAAATTGGTTGGACCCCCTCTTTCATACATTGGTTTTCAAATAGTTTGGTTTGGTTTGGAAAAGAGTAGGAAAGTTCATGTTTAAGTGGTAAAGAGAGCTTGTTTTTGACTGTGGCCTATGCTTTGTCATGCCATGCATGATGTTGTTTTGGCTTTATGCTTAGTATTCTTTGTTGTAGCATGACTTTTTATAAACAATTGAGATTGCTTAATGTGCCTTGGAAGAATCATGCGTTGTTTTAGCATATTAAAGCATAGTATAGTGGTATTCTCCTTTGATGCTTTATTTGGGTTGACTTGGCACATGCTCACACCATGTTATGACTATCCCAAGGCACCATAGCCTTGATGATCCTTTAGTTTTCAACTTGTAGTATCACTTTATGCTTTCATCAATGATGTTTTGTTGCTCTGCATGATTATGGCCATTATTGCTCTCTTAGTTTGTCGCTCCCAGTCTTTTGCTAGCCTCCACAACCAAGTATGAGTTCCACTCATGCATCCAACTCCCTAAACCAAGTTATTCCAAAGAGTCCACCATACCTACATATTAGCTTATGCTATTCCAAGTATATTCATGCTTTTTTTTATTTTCCAAATTAAACTTGTTATAAGAAAACTAGTGATTAAAGCTCTCACAAACTTGATGGCACACTTTACTTTTTTGCATCTAATAAACTTGAACCATTGGGTACTTCTTTGTTGCGTATATGCTTGCGCTTTATAAGTTGAAATTAGTAGAACCATGTATCATGGGGAACGCTTTCAACATTGCACTTGTACTTTGTACCCCGTTGATATCATGTTCTTTTGCTTATGGATCCCGGTGGTGTGAAATAAAAGTGGCACTTGTAAGATCATGGAGTTTGTATGTGTGTTAGAGAAATGTCTGGGCCGCTAGCCTAAGCCATGCTTAATCATCGTGGAAACTTGCAGCATCACCATAATGAGCACTCTATGAAGCATCCTCAATAAAAACCTACGAAAATAGCAAATAAAAAGATCGTTGAGATTCTCATTGTCTGCTTGCCTTGTCATTTTGATTATGGGATAGCTCATGTATCATGTGCAAGGGGTACCCCGTTGGCGGTTCTTTATGATACATATGTACTTACAATGACAAGAGCTTACTCGTGACTAAAGTTGAGTAGCATGAGGTTCGGTCTTCATATGTAAGGGGCATGAGATTTCGGTTTATAACTTGTCAAGCATATCCTCTTAGTCATGTCACTTTAACCTTAATCACCCTCAAGATGCTTATGATAGGGGCAATGAGAGCTGAAAGCTATAAGTACAATAATTTTTGGAAGCTCTTTATGAGACTTGAATCCCTACTTCCTTCTATGAAGGCCCTTCTTTTACTTTTATGTTGAGTCCCCACCTTCTGTCTTTATGCACCTACTTTGAGAGCATAGTGGCCATTCTTAGTTCTATGTGCATTGTCCCAAGACTAGTTGATTGATGCATAACTTGATATTGCTTGTCTTAAACTATTTGTATCTAGTCACTCTTATGAACTTTGAAGGTGTCCTATGCATTTATATTTGCTACTCTATGAGGGACAAGCTGAATACTATTATGTTATGTTTTCTTTATGTGAAACAAACAAACGTCTTGCAAAGCATTGTTATTCATGAATCTTTTGTTTGTGCCTTTTCATGTTGCATCATAGTTTCTTTGTCTTATTGCTAGAACTTTGTCTTTCATTTTATGATTGAAGTACTATGATCCCAGCTTTAAATGTTTTACAAATACTTTGATCAAGTTTATGATGGTGCATGTCACCTAAAAAATTATTCTTTCTTTTTATAACTTACCTACTCGAGGACGAGCAGGAGTTAAGCTTGGGGATGTTGATACATTGCAAATGTATCTATAATTTTTGATGTTCCATGCTTGGTTTTATCTACTTTATTGTGTTTTGTCCACACTTTGGAGTACTTTTCATATGATTTCTTGGACTAACCTATTAACAAGAGCCACAGTGCCAGCTGCCTGTTTTCTGCTGTTTTTGGTTCCAGGAAAGTCAGAAAATGAATATTCTCGGAATTGGACGGGACAAAAGCCAAAGTCACTATTTTATCGGAAGACATATGTAGCCAGAATACGAGACGGAGAAGGGCTGGGGGCTGGCCACACCACCTGGCCACGCGGCTAGGCCTGGCCCGCGCCAGGGGGTGGTCTAGCCGACCCCAGCACCCCATCGGCCTCTCCTTCCGCTGGTGATACCTTAGCGCAATCGCACTCAAGGGTGGATGAGCTGTCCCTGCTTTCGCGACTACGCGATCGCGTTAAGCAGCTGGAACGCGAACTACCCGTCCTCCGCGGTAACACGGATGTATGGAAGTCGAGGGCGGAGAAGGCCACCGCCCGAGAGCAATATCTACTAGGGGAGGTGGCGCAACTGGGCAACCAATTCAAGTGTTTGCTTTCTGCCTTCTTATCTTTTCTTGTAGCCACTCGCGGTAGTTCGTTGTCTTCATACTTTTGCCTTTTGCTTGGTATAGTTGTCAGCGCGCGTCATCCGCAGGATGAGAATGACAAGATCGCCATTCGCATGAATGACCTGACCCAAGAACAGCTTCAGGCGAGTGGGTACTTCTGGTTGGATCATGATCGCGCAATCGCACTTGCGACCCTGCAGGATCGTGGCTCACGAGTGCTTTAGTTTCTGAAGAAATCGCAGTCATGCTTAAGGAATATCTATCAGACGATGTTTCTGCTAGACGTTGTTCCCTCGAGCCTGCTGGCTCTTCTTGCTAAATTTCAAGACTTGAGTGGAGTCCGCGAGTGTGTACGGCAATAGTTAGTGGCTGGTGCCAAGGCTGCATTGTCGCTGATGCGACTGCTTAGGCCTGATGTTGATGTTGCAGCTGTTGTTGCTGGTCCACCAACTCCGCCAGCAGGTTCGACCTGGAACATGGTTCCTCATTACCAGGCAGTGGATCGCCCAGCGGAGGAGATTGCCGACTTCTTCGAGGAGCAGACAAACGTTCTTCTGTTGCAACAGTAGTTTAGTCTTCTATCATGCACATAGGTATACCAGTGTTGTAAAGTTCATATATATATGTTGTGTATAATTGATTGACATTGATGTATAAAGAGCTTGTTAGCTCGTATGTTTTGCGAGTGCGTTGCACTATGCGATTCCTTTTCGTTAGCCTGACTTGTGTTTATCTCAGTACCTTGCCAACCTGTCAGGTGCGTTGCAGCGGGATTGGTGTTTGTCAAGGGTTCGATTAATGTGTCAGCTACTCAGGATATCGCGATTGGTTCGTAGAACAGATGTATAAAGGGTGGTGCAGCCCCCGAGTAGATAGATGGCGAAAAATAATAGAAGAACGCACAGTTTTGGGGCACTTAGCTTTATTTATTCGTATAATAGTGCGAGGTACAATGTATGGCTAAGTAGCCTAGCTAAAAAGCCTTATTTGCAATGTAAAGAAAGAAAAAAAACGACTAAGGGTAGAAGTGCCGCACCTGCGCGATATTCCAGGGGTTGGAGTATGCGACTCCTGTCTCGAAATCTTTGAGGCGATAGGCACCACCTAGGATTACTTTTGTAATCACGTATGGTCCTTCCCAAGGGGACTCGAGCTTGAGGTGCCCTTGCTGTTTCAGTCGCAGGACCAGGTCACCTTCGATGAAGGACCTGGGGCATAGCCTTCTGTTGTGGTAATTGCGCAGGTTCTGCTGGTAGATCATCAATCTTTCTGCTACGATTTCCCGTGCCTCATCAAGGAGGTTGACGGAGTCTTCGAGTGCAAGAGTTGATTCCTGCTCGCTGTAAGCAACCACTCGCGACGCCCTGTATCGTGCCTCTGCAGGTAGCACCGCTTCAGCACCATGCACCATGAAGAACATGGTGTATCCCGTAGCACTGTTTGGAGTTGTGCATAGGCTCCAGAGTACCGATTGCAGCTCGTCTGGCCAGCATCCTGCGGCTTGTTCGAGTGGCCTGAGGAGTCGCTTCTTGATTCCGCAACAGACGAGCCTGTTGGCATTTTCGACTTGACCATTGGTCTGCGGATGAGCTACGGAGGCATCGCTTACGTTGATTCCTAGGTTTTCGCTGAAGCCCTGGAACTCCTTAGAGGTGAAGTTTGTTCCATTGTCCGTAATGATGTTGTGTGGCACTCCGAAGCGGTAGATAATGGACTCGAAGAACTTGACTGTGCTGGCTCCTGACTGGTTAGTCACCGGCATGGCCTCTATCCACTTGGTGAATTTGTCGACTGCGACCAAGCGGTAAACGTAGCCTCCTCACGAGGACTTTGGGAATTTGCCGACCATGTCGAGTCCCCATTGCGCGAAGGGCCAGGGCAATGGTATTGGCCGGAGTTCCACGCCAGGTGCATGTGGTTTGTCCGCGAATCGCTGGCAAGCGTTGCATTTTTGGACGATGTCCTTGGCGTCACACATGGCCGTAGGCCAGTAGAATCCAGCTCGTAGAGCTTTGGTGACGAGGGCGCGACTGCCGGCGTGGTGCCCGCAAGTCCCCTCATGGATGTCGAGGAGAACAACTCTTCCATCAGCATTGAAGACGCATCGTTGAAGTACTCCTGTGATGCTGCGCTTGTATAGTTCGTCGTTGATGACGGCGAATGCCTTGGATCGACGTGCGATTTTCCGCGCGTCGGTCGGGTCGTCCGGCAGCCTCTTGCTGAGAAGGTATGTGATGTAGGGTTGAGTCCAAGAGGGTTCGATCATCATGATCGCCATGGGTCCTTCGAGTCTTGTGTCAAGCTCTAGGTCGTCGAGTGCCATTGGCTCATTGGGTGGCGTAGCCCCTGAGTCTGTTGTTGCACTTGTTTTCTTCTCTTCGGCCTTTGGCTTGATGGAGCGTCCGCAGATACGCTCGATAAATACCCCAGATGGTATGGGGGCGCAGTTAGAGCCAATGTTGGTGAGTGTGTCCGCCTCTTCATTGCTTTCGCGGCCTACGTGCCGCAGTTCACAGCCGTCGAAGTCCCCTTCGAGTGTGTCGTAGAGGTCGTGGTAGGCGATCATATTGTCGTTCAGTGTGTCACACTCGTGCATTGTCTGGTTGACGACCAGCTTGGAGTTGCCGTAGATTATTAGCCTCTTGGCACCGCAGGCTTTTGCCATCCGCATCCTGTGCAACAGGGCCTCGTATTCAGCTTCGTTGTTGGAGGCGGTGAACTGCATTCGCAGAATGTATTTCAACTTGTCTCCCTGGGGCAATGTCAGTATGACACCCGCGCCAGCTCCGTCCTTTCGCTTGGATCCGTTGAAGTGCATTGTCCAGAGGTAAGACATATCTGGTTTTTCAGGGAGCTGATTCTCCATCCACGGCACAAGGAAGTTAGGGAGAACTTGTGACTTGATTGCGTCGCGCTTTTCATATGTAATATCTCATGGAGACATCTCGATTCCCCAAAGCGCGACTCATCCGGGGGCGTCAGGGTTGTTGAGGATGTGCCCAAGCGGGGCGTCGTTGACCACCACGATTGGGTGCTCCTGGAAGTAGTGGCACAGTCGCCTGGCTGTCATGAAGACGCCATATGCTAGCTTCTGGTAGTGCGGGTACCACTGCTTTGTTGGCGTGAGCACCTCGCTGAGGTAGTAGACTGGGCGCTGTACCCCGTGGACCTTATTTTCCTCGGCTCATTCCGCCACGAGCACCGTGCTGACCACCTGGTTGGTGGCGGAGATGTATAGCAACAGTGGTTCCCTTTCGCGTGGGGTCACCGGTACTGGTGAGGTAGACAGTAGACGCTTGAGGTCGTCGAATGCTTCCTGTGCCTCATTGGTCCACTTGAACTTGACATCTTTGCGGAGAAGTTGGTAGAAGGGCAGTGGCTTTTCGCCCATTCGACTGATGAATCGACTGAGCGCCGCAATTCGCCCAGCCAGCTGTTGGACACCTCTTACGTTCTTCGGTTTCTCCATGGCCAGTATGTATTTTATTTTCTTCGGGTTTGCCTCAATCCCTCTCGTGGAGATGAGATACACGAGTAGTTGCCCAGATGGTACGCCGAAGGCACACTTGTCTAGATTGATCTTGATCCGGTAGCGGTCGAGGTTGGTGAAGGTTTCACATAAATCATCAATTAGCGAGGCTTCCTCTTTGGTCTTGATTACGATGTTGTCAACATAGACTTGGATGTTGCAACCAAGTTGGTTCTTGAGGCAAGCCTGCATGCACCGTCGATAGGTTGCTCCTGCGTTTTTTAGCCCGAAGGGCATTGTGTTGTAGCAGAACACACCAAAAGGCGTTGTAAACGTCGTTTTCTCTTGATCTTACTCCTTCATTCGAATCTAATTATAGCCTGAGTAGGCGTCGAGGAAGCACAGGCGCTCACATCCGCGGTGGAGTCGATGATCTGGTCGATTCGCGGCAGCGGGAAGTGATCCTTTGGGCAGTGCTTATTCAGAGAGGTAAAATCCACGCACATCCGTAGGATATCCGTGTCCTTTTTGGGTACCAGCACCGTGTTGGCGAGCCAGGTACTTTCCTTGATCTCGCGTATGAATTTGGTGTCGAGGAGTCTGTTGATCTCCATTCCGACCGCTTTTCCTCTTGGCTCAGACAGTCGCCGAATTGTTTGTTTGACTGACCTTGCGTCTAGGTTGACATTGAGTGCATGCTCGGCGAATTCCCTAGGAACCCTGGCATGTTCGTTGGACACCAGGCGAAGATTTCCCAGTGCTCATGGAGGAATTTGATGAGCGCGAGTTCTTATGCGGGACTCAAGTTGTTAGCGATGAGGGTCGTCTTGGCTGGGTCCAATGGGTGGACCTGAACTTTCTTCCTGTGCACCGACGTGTCAAAGATAGGTCGGGTGAACTTGGCCGGCTCAGGGGAGGCAGACTGTTGTCTGTCAACTCCTTCAATCTTGCGAGTTCTTCCTGCATGCCGAAGGACTGGGAAATTCTGTTGAATTCCATGTCGCAACTGTCAGACCTCTCGAAGCTCCCGTTGATTGTGATGACACCGTTTGGACCTAGCATTTT
Source organism: Avena eriantha (assembly GCA_910589775.1). NCBI lineage: Eukaryota > Viridiplantae > Streptophyta > Magnoliopsida > Poales > Poaceae > Avena > Avena eriantha. The sequence continues at coordinate 227,171,208 of OU342743.1, read as the reverse complement.
CATCTGCAGGTAGGCGTAGTGTGGTACCGCCATGAACCTGGCGAATGCGACACGTCCGAGGATGTAATGGTACTGTGAGGGCCAGTCGATGCGTTCACGTCGAAAGTTTTTCGGCGTGCCAAAAATGACGTCGAGGTTGATTTTGCCCAGGGGATATATGCCCTTGCCTGGGACGATGCCGTGGAATGTCGTGTTCGAGACCTCTAGGCAGGTCATAGGAATCCTCATTGCTCGCAAGGTACTTGTGAACATAAGGTTGATGCCGCTTCCACCGTCCATGAAGACGCGACTCATGTCAAAGCCTCCGATCTGTGCCTCGAGTACGAGGGGACAGTGGCCTAAGCGAGGTACCTGGTGCGGGTGGTCGCGCTTGTCGAAGGTGATGCAGCAGTCGCTTCCACTGAGGTACTCAGTGGTGGATGGTGGTGAGTTTGTCGCCAAGTTTACTTGGCGAGGGAGGGCCTTCTGTACCTGATTCGAGGGGCGTCCCTTTTGGATCATCATGTTGCCCACAGCCCGTGGGTATGGCTCGCCGCCCTGATCGTGGACTGGTGCGACCGCGGGTGGCGGCACTCCAGGTGGTGGAGGAGGAGCTCCATGTGCCACAACGCATGGGGCGACTCCGTAGCCTTTGTTGACTACGTCGTGATTCATCCGCGCCAAACCCTCGTGGAGCTTGAGGAACTCGCGGCAGTCCTTGAGAAGGTGGCTGGATTTCTTCTTGCGATCGTGCTTGTCAATGTAGAAGTGCACGTTGCACGGCCCGGACAGTTTGTCCTCGATTGTTGTCACGGGTGCCTCTTCGTGAGTGCGGTGTTGCCATACCTGCGTGGTTTTCCCGGAGTCGCGGTGTCCACCGTTGTGATAACCATTGTTGCGGTTGTCGTCGCGCCTGTCGGCATAGCCGGCTGGGACCATGTTAACGTCGTCACGGTCATCGTAGATGCGCATTCGACATTTGCTTCGGCGACCATGTCTGCGCTCAAGCTCTGCTTCGTCGTCGGAGTGAACGCGGTTTTTCATCGAGTCTTCTCCATCTGCCCACCGGTTCGCGATTTCCATCAGGTGGTCAATGGTTTTGGGCTTCGAGCGGCCCGGCTCCTCCCTGAGCTCTATGCGGTGAACAACGCCGTTGAATGCGTTGATTGCCCGGTCCTCCGAGATATTTTCTGCGGAGTTTTTGATGATGGACCACCTCTGGATGTACGAGCGTAGCGATTCGCCTGACCTTTGCTGGCAGCACCTTAGTTCTTAGATTGACGCGGGCCTTTTGTAAGTGCCCTTAAAGTTGCGCACAAAGTTGTAAACCAGCTCATCCCAACCGCAAATGGATCCGCGCGGGAGGTTGTTGAGCCATGCTCGGGTGGCGCCCTGTAGCTGTAGCTGCAGGCATTGCATGGCCGTGCTTCGACTCCCACCATGGATCCTGACAGAGGAGATGTGGTCTTCCAACCAGATTTTCGGGTCCTGCAGGCCGTCAAATTTTGGGTTCTCCGATGGGAGCTTGAACCCCTTGGGCATTCGCTTTTGTCTGATGGCCCTGCGGAAGCATCTGACGCCACAGAGCTCCACGTCTTCGTCCTCTGAGTCAGTCGATCGGGCACGTCGTGCCCTTGACTTGTCGATTTTGCGCTGCGTGATATCATCACGTGCATCGTAGTCATGGTCGTGTCGCTACGAGCGGTGACATCGAGACAGATCGTGACTATCGTTGATGGATGAAGGTGAGGAATAGCGTTTTTCCATAGCTTTGTTTTTCTTCGGCTCCGGCGTCGGCTCTTTGTCGAGAGTGGCCTCGATTAACCCCAAGCCCGCGATCGTAGATCGGTGTATGGTGGCTCGGGGATCTCTAGCCGGCGACTGGTTGTTGAGCAAGTACATGGTGGCCGCTGTCACCGCTGCTTGCGGCGTCTTTGGGACCATGTTGCCCCGAGTGTCGACTGTCATAGAGCTGAAGTCGAGGACTTTCGCAGCTTCTATGCGCTCCTGCTCGGTGAGGTGGGCCATTCGAGATCGTCTCTTGTTGGCCACGTATTCGTTGCCTTTGGAGGAGGATCCTCCGTGGGAGGAGAGCCCGGCCCGTCGAAGGCTCGACTCGTCAGCCGCCTTTTTACGCGCTTCGAGTTGCGAGATTGTTTGTAGCTGGCGTCTGTACTCCTATTTAAGTAGCCAATGGTAGCCCATCAGCATCTCTTGCGACGTGCCTGGAGGCAGAGGATTGCCTTGCAGAGCTTCTCAGCAGTGAGCCCACTCGAGATCGTTGAGCCTGATCACGACACGTTCGCCAGTGTGTTCGTTCACCATGGTTGGAGGTTCTACTGCCCCTCCGTTCTTGATGGGTGCGCCATTTCCACCGTTTGGTGGGCGCCGTTGGGAGGTTCGCCATTAGGGATGCCACCGTTATGCGGATCGGTGCCAGATCCACTGCCACCGTTTTCGCGATTAGCGATGGAGTCGCCAGTGTTGATGACGGCGCACATGAAGTGACTGGGGAAGCTATTGCTCCCGCAACTCTTGGATCCGGAGCCGTAGACTCCATCTTCCATTGCTAAGCCACCCAGATCAGATCCACGACTGTTGTCGCTATCCGTGCTCTCAGCTGTTGCTGAGGTGTTGAGCTTGCTGAGGGTACCAATTGGTGGCAGGAACCACGATGCTGGAGCAATTGCAGATGCCGTTGGCTGGTCAGGCATGCGAAGCGTGCCCATCTAACCAACTTGGAAGCGAAAGCTCCCTATCGTCAGGCTGATTCCGTCGCCCACGGACTCGAAAGCCGGGCGAGTGGCCGGCGTGTGGACGGTGAAGTCGAACGCGCCGAAGAGCTGGCGAATCTCCGCTGTTGCGAAGTTGTAGATCGCGGTTGATGAGGCCGAAGAAGGCGCGACATCAGCACTCCCAATTCCCACAGACGGCGCCAATTGACGAGGGTTTAACTCGTCAATGCCCATTGTTATGGACTTGGGTTTTGGAGAAGGAGGGAGCGCTGGAAGCATCAATCGGCTAGCAAACAAGCACACAGGGACGCAAGGTTTACCCAGGTTCAGGCCTCGTAGAGGTCCCTACTCCTTCTTGTCTGCTCTTGGAAATAACGAAGGAATCGAAGATTACAGGGGCGCGCAGATGCAATCTAGCGAGAGTTGTTGAAACTAGGGTTGCGTGTGTCCTCCTCACCGCCCCCTCCTAGCCTTTATGTAGATAGGCTAGGTCTCAGGTAGCAGGTCGAGTCGGTTACAAATTAGGGTTTGCCCTTCAAACTTTCTATCTTTATACTTCTTCTTGTCTCGCAAGTTATCAAGAGTCCGTAGGCCACTCGAAGTCTTCATCAGGCCGTGACAACGCCATGGGCTTCCACCGTATTTGGACCGTATATACCAATCTCGAGTACCGGCAGGGTATACCCATGTCACCGGGAGAACTTGCGATTCGATCACGTCACGCTTCTCATATGTGATGTCTCGTGGAGACAGTTCGATTCCCCAGAGCACGACTCGTCCAGTAGCATCGGGATTATTGAGTATGTGCCCGAGCGGGGCATCGTTTACCACCACAATTGGGTGCTCCTAGAAGTAGTGATGCAGTCGTTTGGCTGTCATAAAGACGCCATATGCTAGTTTCTGGTAGTGCGGGTACCGCTGCTTTGTTGGCATGGGCACCTCGCTGAGGTAGTATACTGGGCGCTGAACCCCGTGGACCTTATTTTCTTCGGCTCGCTCCACCACGAGAAGAGTGCTGACCACCTGGTTGGTGGTAGAGATGTATAGCAACAGCGGCTCCTTTTCGCGAGGCGTCACCACTACTGGTGAGGTGGATAGTAGACGCTTGAGGTCTTCGAATGCTTCTTGCGCTTCGTCTGTCCACTCAAACTTGTCAGCTTTCCGGAGAAGTTGGTAGAAGGGTAGTGCCTTTTCGCCCATTCGACTGATAAATCGACTGAGCACCGCGATTCGCCCCGCCAGTTGTTGGACACCTTTTACGTTCCTAATGAAAACAATGAATTGATACCTACTAGAACTATTGTTGGGCACAGGATGTGCATAGACTTCAGGAAAGTAAATAAAGAGACTAGGAAAGATCACTATCCATTAGCATTCATAGATCAAACTTTATAAAGGTTAGCAAATCATACTCATTTTTGTTACTTGGACGGATACTCTGGTTTCTCTCAAATAGCTGTTCATCCGGATGACCAACTTAAAACAACTTTCATAAGTCCTTACGGTTTACATGCTTACCGACGTATGCCTTTTGGTCTATGTAATGCTCCAACTACTTTTCAACAATGTATGACTACTATGTTTGCAGATTTTATAGAACTTATAATGGAAGTATTTATGGATGACTTTTCTGTCTATGGAACTTCATTTACTAGTTGCTTGGATAATCTCAAAAGAGTTTTGCAGCGTTGCGAAGAAACTAATCTTGTTCTAAACTGGGAGAAGTGCCACTTTATGGTCAAAGAAGGTATAGTCCTTGGACACAAGGTATCAGGTAAGGGAATTGCAGTTGATAGAGCTAAGGTTAAAGCAATAGAGAGAATACCGCAACCTAGGGATATTAAAGGTATAAGAAGTTTTCTTGGTCATGTGGGTTTTTACAGAAGGTTCATTAGAAATTTCTCTGGTGAAAGGGAAATGGACGTCGCCTAGAGGGGGGGGTGAATAGGCGATTTAAAATTATTACGGTTTAGGCTCTAATAAATGCGGAATAAAACTTAACGTTTAATTTATCAAGCCAAAACCTATATCCACTAGTTTCACTAAGTGCACCAACAACCTATGCTAAGCAAGACAAGCAACAAGGTGATAGCAAGATATAGTACTTCAAGCATGATGGCTATCACAATGTAAATTGCATAAGTAAAGGGCTCGGTTGAGAGATAACCTATGGACGCGGAGATGATGATTTGTTTCCCGAAGTTCACTTCCAAAGAAGCTACGTCTCTGTTGGAGAGGTTCGGGGGTGCAATGTACTTCAAACGCCACAAGTGGCTCACCTCAAGGTGTGGTGGCTCGATGCTCACCCAACGCCACACAAGGCCTCACCCCAAGATGCGAAGGCACGCAACCTACCGACGCCACAAAAGGCTCACCCAATTCTCCCGTGAGCTCGCCACAAAGGCCTACTCATGTTCCACTATGGGACACTTGAGGGCGGTCACCGAACCCATACAAGATTGGGGCAATCTCCACAACTCAATCGGAGGCTCCCAACAACAATGCCACAAAGGCTACAAAGCCACAAAAGGCAACAAGGCCACAAAAGGCTACATTGTCAACAATCCAACACCACAACCGTCTAGGGTTCCCAGAACCCAAGAGAAACAAGCCCAAGGGCTTGAACTCGCCGAATCTCCGAGGAGAACTCAAACCTATGCACCAAATGCAAGAGGCAAGTCCTTCACTCTCAAATTCCACCAAAGCTACAAAAGCTATTGGGGGAATAAGGGAGGAAGAACACAAGAGGAGAACACAAAACTCTCCAAGATCTAGATCCCAAGGATTCCTTCACAAAGAAGGGATTTGGCTTGGTGGGGCTTGTAGATCTAGATCTCCTCTCTCAAATCCCTCAAAAAGATGCAAGAATCATAGGAGGGGAAAGGGGAGAGGGCAAGCTCTTCAAGGTCAACAATGGAGGAGAGAGAGAAGGGAAAAACCAAGAAAAAGCAAGTTGGGGCCGAAGGGAAAAGGGGAGCTCCTTTTAAAGGGCTCCCCGATCTTCCCGTTACTCACAGATTCGCGCACAGCCGGTAGTACCGGTGGGTGGCCGGTACTACCGGTGGCACTCAGCCAACGGTCCAAAAACGAGGTGCAAACGGACACAAAAACGAGGCCGGTCGGTACTACCGGTGAGACACCGGTACTACCGCCCAATATTCCGACCGAAGTTCCGACAAATACGCACACCAAGACAGAGAGGGTACTGAACCAAAATTGGGGTTGCCGGAAGTTGGGCCGGAATTAACACTGGTACTACCAGCGGAAAAATGCCCTAGCGGTACTACCGGTGGCCCGCCGGAACTGCCAGCCAGGCAAAAACTCTAGAACCAGAAATGCCACAACAATTGCATACGAACTCCAAATGAGATGAAATCAATATTGGATATCACCAAGGGAGAAAATACCATGAATATATATGTTAGATACCTCCCAAGGTGTGGAGCCGGAAAACCCGCAAGATCAAAAACGCAATAAGATATGCAAGGGAAAACCGTTTTTGATGAACTAGAGCTTGTAATGAAGATAAGCACAAGCTCTAGATCCTCACATGGACAAGAACCAAACAAAAACCAAGAAAGATGATGCTATGTATGCAAAGGTTTGAGCTCTCTCCGAAAGATACGAACGAGTCATCCACTCGAGAGCCCCTCTTGATAGTACGGCTATCTATCCTAAACCCGGTCTCCCAACACTACAAGAGACCAGTAAAATAGAAACCCTATCAAGATCATACCTTTGCCTTGAGCATCCCACTTGAGCTTGATGTAGAAGATCTTGTCACCTTCAAGATGGAACACCTTTCTTGATTGCACTTGCTTGCACTTGCTTGATGAAGTCTTGAGACATGCTCCCCCATACTCCATGGGGAAGCCTCTTCTTCGAACTTGTCTTCATCATTCCATGATTGCCGACGATGGCAAGCTTCAAGATAGCCATGAGGAACTCCATCTTCTTCTTCTTCAAGACATACTTGATCTTCTTCTACTACTTGATTCCAAAAGGCACAAAGCCTTTGGACAATGCTTCTTATTTTTCATCCTTGAAACCAACACATGGTCCAAGCGATACCAATGGACAAACCTACAAGTGAGACTCAATTTGCACATTAGTCCATAGGGATTGTCATTAATTACCAAAACCACACATAGGGGCATACATGCCCTTTCATCTGGGATATCTAAACCTTTGACTAACCTCTTGCAAAAGGGAATGAGATTTAATTTTGATGATAAGTGTCTTGAAGCCTTTGATAAGCTTAAAAATGCTTTAACTCGTGCTCCCACCATTAAACCACCTATCTGGGATATAACTGTTGACTTAATATGTGAAGCTAGCGATGATGTTGTAGGAGTAACTCTTGGAAAACATATTGGTCATAGATTTAATATTATACATCATGCTAGTAAAACTCTCAATGGTGCTCAAAAGAATTACCCTAAGGAAGAAAAGGAACTTTTTGCTGTATTTTTCTCTTGTGATAAATTTCGTTCTTATATAGTTGATGCAAAGGTGAGACTTCACAGGATCGTGATGGCTTAAAAGAACTCCTTTGTGGCGCCCCGCTAAAACCACTACTAGAAAATCGCGATGTTTTTGTGCATTACATCATCATGACTGCATGCTCATGTCATCATGCCACCTTGCAATTGAGCATCGTCATGTCATCTTGCATTTGGTTACATAAAACTATTTTCGAAAAGTCTATTTTTGTTTTCTAAATGCCCCGTTATTATTTCCAATAAAAAAACCCGGGTCTCCGAATTATTTTGTTTCGTCTACCAACGGTTTGCAAAAGCCCCATTTTAAATAATAAAAACATTTAGTTTATTTTTAGGGGCAGTCGTACCGGGCCGTTCTGACCTAGTCGGCCACCCCAGTACACAAACCAGCCTACCCAAAACCTTTTTCTACCTAAACCTAATCTAACCATCCCCAGCCACCTCACCCTAGCCAATCACCGGACGCCACCTCACCCTGGCCCAATCCTCCCTGCAATCCCTGTGTGCCACCTCAGCCCCTGGGCAGGCTGACCCACTCCTCACCAGCTCCTTCTCCCCGCCGCCAGCAGCCAGCACCAGCACGCCACCAATTTTTCCCGCCCACGCGCGCGCCCCAAGGCACGGACCACCGAACCTGGGCGCGCATTCCAACCCCCACCTGGTCGCCACCAACCGCCCAGGCCCACCCCTGGCCCGCCAGTCCCGCCTCGTCCCCCCCCCCCCCACGCTCCGGCCCCACCTCGACCGTGTCGTCCCTGCCGCGATTCCCTCCGTCTCTGCATCGCCCCACAGCGTCGCCTCTCCCCTCTCGATCCCCCACCAACATCCCGCCGCTGCTTCCCCCTCACCGGCACCGGCCGTCGCCACCCAGAGCATCTCCGGCCGCCACCCGCGCCTCGAGCACGTCCGCCTCCACCCCGAGTTCGCCCGCCGCTAGGCCCTACTCCCTCCTCTCCGGGCGCCGTCGCCGCTCGAGCAGGCCACCGCGCCGACCCGCGCCGGCACGCGTCCGTCTCCCCGCCTTCCTCTGCGAGCTCCGCCGCAGCGCAGCCTTCCGCCTCGGCCACGTCGCCGTCCGCCTCCTCCGTCAGCCCCTCGATAGCGCCTCCCGCCGGCGCGCCGCCGCCCGAAGCCCATGCGCCCTCCGCCGCCTCTATCCGATCCCGGTCACCGCCGTTCTGCAACGAGCCCTCCTCTGCCACCGCTCCCCTTCAGCCCCATCGAGGCCCTCCTCATGGGTCCTCCGCCGCCCATCTAGCTCCCTCCCTGACACAGCACCGCCGTCAGCGGCCGCTCGTCCGCGCGACTCCACCACCGGTCGCCGCGCATCTGACCGGGCCCGAGCCCCCGTCCGCCTCGCCGACCTCTGCAACCAGTCGCCGCCGGCCTGTGACCTCGTCCACGCCGCCGCCGTTTTCCCGCCCTGCGAGCCTGCGTCCATGTGTTCCTGTACCGGTGCTCAGTGGCGATTAGGTGCCGGTACCTAGATGCTATCTGTGTATTTGTTCCTGGCCCAACATTTGCAGATCTTGTGTTGCCTCGTGACAGCTGTTGCCCCTAGTGCTCCGCTTGTTCCGTATTCTTGTAGGGAACCGGGATGATAGTGCTGAAGATCTAGACCGACACAATATGGGACCTCAAGGACTGCGCATGACCTTCGACCTTGAACAAGCGTGCCATCGATCAAAGACGCCGAGACCCGAACGCCAAGTTTGCCAAGGCCCCGAACCCCGACCTCGGAACCAAAAGGCGGACCCGAAGACCACGAGTCCTTCTTCATGGATCCGATGGCCAGACCCGAAGACCGATCCCGAACCTGGCGCCGCACCAAGTTCTCCTTCCCGTATCCGCCAACCGAGACCGATCCTGCCGAGACCGTCGAACCCCGGAACCCAAGTTCGCCGCACCCTAATGTGATTCCCTATCCGAGACCCCCATTATTTTTATAATAATAACATTATCACTTGTTGCACATTAAATGGTTCATATTCGCATCGCATCATGTGGGTTTGGGGGCATTATGCCGATTCACATCATAATTAAATATGGAGTCTATATGAGGGCTTTTCTAGTCTTATATTGGCTCCATTTGAATTTGTGTAGCGAACCGATACCGTGTTTTGCCTTGTTAATACAAAATTTAAATTGCGGGGTATCCAAATAACTTGAACCTTCCAACTAATTATCGGAACCCTAGTTCCGCTTAATATTGCCTAATTGCACCGCATCTGCATCATATCATAATCATGTCGGGTCTTCTGTCGTAGTATTAAATATTGCATCCGGTGTTTCTTTTAGTGCTTCGCTTCTTCGCGGATTAGGCCGATGAGTTGATGCGAGTATCGACAAGTTCTCCGGTTGTGATCCTTCGGCAGTGTTTTCCAGGCGAGCATCTCTCCCCCTTCTACCTATTTTGCATTTATAGTCTTTATTTCCTCCTGTTGATCTATTGCTATCCGTGTCACGATGTTTTAGTTTCCGTGCCCAGTTATATCCCGTGCAGCCTCTATAATGCCTTGGACACCTCCTATTACCTGTGTTTGATAGATAGCTGGCCTTGCGAGTCGTAGTCGCTTGCTCAGGTGTGATCTCGTGTTGTCAAGTACCACAGTTGTTGGAGTGCTGGAAGATGTTTGTGGTGGATATGATCATGACTTTAAATACAACTATTAAAATGCTAGATATAACTAATGCAGAGGCATCGGTGGACAATAGATGTTATTTGGTTCTTCCACGCTCACTTGTGTCCCGTAGGACCCCGAGTACTTGATACCTGTTCCTTGATTTTTCGCACTATCCACATCCGGGAGGCCTTATGGACCCCCCTGAGCTAGAGCTTGATTCATTTCTATTTCTTGGGGCCACAAAGTAGTTTGGGGCTTTATTACTATCCTGTACCTATGCCATGCCTTACTGTTTTAATTAAGATTGTGCGTGGAGCACCTGTACTGTTTAGGATTGCGGAGTGTTTTCGCGGTATCGACAAGCCCAGTCACACTTTCGGGTTCCCAGTCGTTTACAGCCATTGGCGCAAACCTTGGGTCCGTCTCAGAGCCGGCCAACTTCGTTGCGGGTAGCTTAATGGGGTGGCCCCCTGAAATATTTTTGAATCATGTGATCGCTTTGTCGTGAATGCCTCGTTGGGTTTTGAGTTGGTTTTTCCGAGGTTGATCGAGTGTGTGTTGCTATTTGTGCACCCCTGCAGGGTAAAACTTTCTGAAAGCCGTGTCCGCAGTTATGGACGACTTGGAGCACAGTATCTCGATCATAGACAAGCATAACTAAAGTAGTGCTATAAATTTGACTTAATATGTGACTAGTAAACAGATGCAACTATAACGGAATGGATATTAAAAATGCAACAACTGGTGGATCTTGTCGTATCGTGTTCTGATATACTTGCCTAGTAAGTATTGCAACTTCAATGGAAGGTGATAAAAGTGTCAACAACTGTTGGGTTTTGGGATTCCTCAGGACAATTACATCTGACTAGTAAATTCCCCAACTACAATGGAATGGTGATTAAAACTGCCACTACTTATGCTTCAGGAGGACTTATGCCATCTATATCTGATTAGTAACTGCTGCAACCATAATGGAATGAGTAAAATTGCCAACTGTGTGAGTTCCTTGGTCTGACTTCCTCGTTTGGTCTCGAGGGTGAAATACCAGGATGGGTTTGTTTGGTGTTAGTTTCAGGTTGGATCCGAATAGGTCTTTCTTATCCCTCTCTGATAACCGCCAGTTGTATTGAGTCTCTATAGGTTGTTTAGTGCCGCTGCGCTACCGCTTCAGCCCACCATACCTATGTAGGCGAGAGCCGCCGAATTCTAGCCTCGCCGTGTACTGGCCTCAGTACTGACGCTCCTCTTTTTCCTTCGCCCTTTGTCGGCACCCCTTTTGTTTGAGCAGGTTTGAGATCGACGTCATTAGCAGGGTTACCCTTCCGGCTTGGCCTGGGCAGGGTTATGGACGCCATTGGTTATTCTTCAGGGCTCTTAGCCCCATTTGCATCTTGTCCGTAGTCGGACGCTCTATAGTTTCCAAGGTGATTTGGATCTTTGTATTGTATATCTGTGTTCTTGAGTTAGGGAGTCACTGTTGTACATATATCTGTTCTGTGGGTCCCATCGAGGACTGTTGTGTAATGTTATTACTTTGTTTTCCACCCGCACGAAAGTGCCTGGTGGGCGTCCTTGAATCGTTTCTATGCGGGTTTGGCGGAAAGGGCTAAAACTTGCATAGGGCCGATTTGAGGGTGTTACAACCTTGAAAGGAAAGACCATAAGCCAAGGCTGATCCGTTGGATTCTTTCACTTCAAGAATTTGACTTACAGATTATGCAGAGGCAAGAAATAAAAAATGTTAGATATAGTGTCCATGTTTGCCCAGGAAGACACCAATCTTATTGAGAGGAACTTTAGTCCTGGTGATTTTCGTTTACAGGAATTATTTAATGAACTAAAGTCAATTCCTCCAAAAGAGAAGGAGTCCTTGTTGTGGAGGAACTTTTCATCCCCGAATAAGCAAATGGTAAGTGCAAGGTAAGTGTTCTTACCCAAATAAGTGATTTGTTTTCACAATTTTTACTTTTGAAAAGTCTGCCTTTGAATTCCTTGTGTTTTTCTGAAGTTTTGGAGGCGTTTTACCAACTACACGGGCGGAGCTATACGACCGGAGAGGAAGCTCCCGCCGTATAGTTGGTCGTTAAACTCTCTATATTATCTTTGTGAAATTATTTTTGCTATCTGAGACTATACAGTCGCAATTATACGACTGGAACCAAAAATTCTAGCCGTATAGTTGGTCGTTAAACTCTTGGACACTTTTTGCCTTTGATGTCTATATCTATACAGTCGTGTCGTTGTATTGGGAACGGCAGTACCTGAGGAGGTTAGATAGAGGTGTGGGGACTAGCAGGGAAGCTATCAACGGCGTCCGCAGGCGGGATTGGATACAAGCGAGCGTAGCGGGACGCAAGAAGTACCCAGGTTCGGGGCCCTCGGGGTGAGGTAAAGCCCCTACTCCTGCCGGATCTGACTATGTGGAATACCAGGACTACAAGTGCTCCTCGAGCTGTATACGCTAGCTACTGCCTTAAATGCTGTAAGACCAACCCTTTCTACTGAGGCCTTGCCTCTCCTTATATAGGCAGAGAGGCAAGGGTCTCACTGGCCAGTCCGACTGGCGGGCCCCACAGGCGGGTCCCAGCCGACTAGTCATCCACAGTGTCCGGTATGGCTTGTCCTGTCGGAGTACGAGCGCTATGGCTGTCGTAGGCACAGTGGACGTCGTGCGAGCCTGTCGTCAGCACCGGCCACTGTTCCTGTGTCACCCACGCAAAGTCTTCGGTATGGCTGGGTAGTTGCCAGTCTTGTCACCGTACAGGGCGTACCGTGCACTGATACACACGTCGCCCTGTCCCGTTGATTGAGTCCGGCTGCCTCCTGCCGATCCGGCTACCAGGGATAGCCGGCATGTCTTGCCTTGTCCGGCTGCATCCGGTCATCCGGACGCGATCCGACTGTCTTGTTTCTTATTCGGTTGGGGTACCCAGGGATCATCCCCCTGACACTAGCCCCCGAGCGCGTGTGGATTCCGCCTTTAGGCGAAATGTGCGCGCGCTTCCTCTTGTTTTTGAATTTGTGTCCGGCTGAGCTTGGCGGTTGCGCTACCCATGACGTCAGTGCTGACGCCGGCCACGCGCGCGCGCCATCATTACTCTGCGGCGGGCGGCGTAACGTCCCGTCGCACGTCGCCTCGGGAAGCTGTTGTCCGGCGCTTCGGTTCCCGCTCCAGGATCTTCTGCGTATCCCGCTTCAGCACACGGGATCTTAGGCGGCGGTTGGGGTGTGGGTCGCCCGGATGCGCGCCACGTGCCCCGTCGACGGTTGCCCTTCTAGATCTTTTAAGGGACGCCGCGGGGGAGGCGATTTCCTTCCTTCGCTCCCCTGCTGCGGTTCCTTCTTCCCCGTGTGCTCCTGCTTCCGCGCTCTTGCTCTCTGCGCCGCCCGCTCGCCGTTGTCGTCGTTACGGGCCACCGCCACTCTTCCATCGCCGCTCCCCCTCATCAACCAGAGATGGCCGCCGACCGCGGGGCCTGGTGCGGCTCCGCCGTCACCGAGGACCAGATCACGAAGTACCGCGCCACCCGCGTCCTCCCGCCGGCGGAGGAGGTGGCGGTGCGGCTGGCGCCGGCCGGGGAATTGTCGCCGCATCCGGAGGAGGGCGAGCGCGTCATATTCCTGTCCCATCTGGCCCGCGGGTTCGCCCTTCCGGTGAACCCGTTCCTCTTGACCTTCCTCGCCTTCTTTGACCTTCGTCTCCACCACCTCGGCGCCAACGCAATCGGAACGTTCGCGCATTTCGTTGCTTTCTACGAGAGCTATCTCGGGATCCAGCCGGATCTCGGGCTCTTCTGCCGGCTCTTTCGAGTCCGGCCACAGGTGCAGTTCACCCAGGGGCCCTTAGTCGTCTGTGGCGGCGCCTCCATTTGCTCCCGCTCGCAGACCGGCTACCCCAAGTTCCTTCTTCACGATACAGTGTGGCTGTGGCAGCAGTCGTACTTCCACGTGAAGAACCTCACCAATGTCGACCGGATCAATCTGCCGGCCTTCCAGGACGTCGAGTCCAGCTGGCAGAACTGGGACTTGAAGTTCCACGGCGACAAGGCGAAGACGGACGAGCTGCTGAAGCGCATGCGCTCCCTCGTCCACTGCCGGCTGACTGGCCTGGACGTCACTCTCAGATGGATGTCCCGGCTGATGTTGTCGTTGCAGCAACGAGCACACAAGATGTCCTACTATTCGGGCCGGCTGGACCCGACCAGGCTGTCGCGCCGCGATCCCTGCTACCACAACCTGAAGGAGTGGGTGTGGACGATCACCAAAGAGCGGCTGTCGGAGAACTGGAAGTTCAGCCTGGTGCCGTATACGCGGGAGAACCGCGCGCCTCGGGTAAGCTCTTCTAGCCGGATGCACTTTTGATGTCTTCTTGGTCTTGTTCTTTGTCTTCGTCTGGCTGACTTTTGTGTTCGGCAGATGTTCCCCTGCATCATCCGTGAGGAGGGCGTGGCGGCCCTCGAGGAGTTCGCGCCCAACCTGCCCGAGCCGCGCGCCTGGCGGTCCGGCGAGGAATCAGATGGGGATGGCGATGCCTTCCCCAGTCGGAACGACGAGCCGGCCGCCGACCCGCACCCAGAGGTGCATGAGGAGGAGGCCATGCCGACCGCAGAGCCGACGACGCGCTCCATGATGGACGGGGGAGCGGGTGGGAGCGGCTCCAGCCGCTCCGGCTCTCGCCGCTCCGCGGTGGAGGAGCCGGCGCCCAAGAGGAGCCGGTCCGGCGCCCCGCCGCCAAGACGGTCCGGCACCCTGCCGTCAAGCCGTCTTGGCCGGAAGAAGGGGCCGCCTCCTGTGGTGCCGGGGTATGTTCCTTCTCCCCCTTCCCTTTTTGTCTGTTTGCCTTTTTCCTCCTTTTCTGACTTTGGCTTGTTTTGCTCCTGTCTTCCTCGCTTTTACCTTAGCGCGCTCGTTTCCTTTGGAGCCGCGAGACCGGCTCGCGCGCCCGCCGGGTCGCCGCCCCGCACCCCGACTGCGCCGACCGGCGCTCCTCCTTCCTCTGAGGCGCAGCCTTCGCCTCCCCCTCGGGCTAAGCCGACTGACCCCGCCCAGCCGGAAGTCCCCCAGCCGGAGGCGAGGTCCTCCTAGCCAGAAGGCTCCTCCGCGGGCGCGCGGGGGCTGCTGGCAAGGAGCTCGTCGTCGTTGGCGACGACAACTCCGACGAGGAGCCCGGGGAGGAGTGGCAGGCGGCGGTGGTCGTGGCGCAGGAGTCCCTGGCCATCAACACCGTGGACGATGACGCCTCTTCCGCTGCCTCGCTGTCGGACCTTGCCGCCACGCTCGAGCTGGCGGTGAAGGAGATCCGACTGCTGGAGGCCACAGCCGGCGGGAACCGATCATTGGAGCAGAAGCTCGCTGCCGCCAACGGGACCTCCCAGAGTAAGTTCATTTTTTTTGGGTACTGATAGCTGGTTTGTTGCAGCCATCCTCGTGTGCGCTCAGCGCGAGATTGATCGCTTGAAGAAGGCGAACGACCGGTTGAGCAAGTCCAACTCCACTCTGCAGCTACAGAACAAGGACTGGCACGCGCGGGTGGACGTTCTGGAGGCCACCATCAAAGAGCGCGACGCCTCGCTCGCCAGCCGGACCGAAGCTTTCTCCCTTCTCGAGGCCCAGAACAAGGACCAAGAGAAGGGGATCAAATGGCTGTCGCTCAAGGAGAAGGCGCTGGTGGAGGAGCTGATGCAGGTCGGCCACACCGCCAAGGGTGAGTTTTCTTTCCGTCTTCATTTCTTTCCGGATCCGGTAGCCGAATATGACTTCTCTTTTCTGACAGCTTTTTACCCCGGCATAGACCTGCTGGCCTACAACCGGCTGCAGGAGAATTGGCCGGGAGCGCAGCCTACGGCCTAGGAGCTCGTCGTCCTTCTTGGCGAGGAGGCTGCTAAGCTTCGCCAGGCGGTGAGGGACGTCTTCTCCTTTGTCTGGCCGGAGGCTCCAGTCCCAGAGACAATGGCGCAGCTGGCTGCGAAGGTGGGGGAGGTGCCGGCTGCGGTGGACCGGCTGCAGGATCTGGCTGCGCGAGCCGGAGCGGAGATGGCCTTGGCCTTGATGCTCTCCTGGTACAAGGATGCCCGCGTCGAGAAGATCGACGGAGGCTTCCGTGCCGGGGCTGATCTTGCCACCATCCGCCAAGCCCATCCGGAGCTCCGCGGGTCCGCCATCAAGATCGCCGACTATGTGGACACCGACGAGGTCCTCTCCGACTCGGAGTCCGCTGGCACTCCTGATGTGGAGGTCCCGATGCCGCCGCCTGCCAGCGCCGGAACCGGATCAAGCTTCGCGCCTCCTCCGCCGCTCGAGGCTTCCGCTGGCCAAGATCTCCCTCACGGCAAGGGTCCTGCCGCCTAGATATCACCCCGGGATGCCGGGTGTAATTGTCTTGTGTTGTACACTTGTGAACCTTGTCTGTTTGTGCCGGCTGTCTTTGACACCGGGTAAGTTGCGAGAGCTTCGTCTCACTTTTGCTTGTTATTGTTGAAATCATTTTTCCTTACTTGTGCACTGAGTTTCTTTTTGCCATTTTGCCCGGCTAACCTTGTCTGGCTACACGCCTTTAGCCGGATAATCTACGCACCCAGTGGGGGCGCGCAAGCGCACCCACTGGGTGTAGCCCCCGAGATTCACAGTAGTTGGCGAAGGCAGGTGCTTCGAATCTTCCTTCTTTCCCAGTTCTTCTGTCTTTATCCGACTAGACTCGTCTCAGTCGGTTGCTTTCGCTGGCTAAACCCTTTTAGCCGGGGGAACTAACATTCCAGTGGGGGCGCGCGAGCGCACCCACTGGGTGTAGCCCCTGAGATTCGGAGTAGCTGGTGTAGCCAGGTGCTTTGAATCTTCCTTGTCTTTTTCTTGCTCCAGCCCTTGCCCTCACCTGAGCCCCGAATGGCCGGCTAAACGCCTTTAGCCGGTCGGGAACCATAAGATTCCACTGGGGGCGCGCGAGCGCACCCAGTGGGTGTAGCCCTCGAGATTCGGAGCGCTTGATGAAGGCCAGGACTTCAAATCTTCTTTCCTTCTCCTGGACTCCGACTCTAAGTAGTCGGACGCATGTACGTACGCATACACACATGTCCACATAGGTTAGTAGGTTAGTCTGCCAAATTGTAGCCGGAAAACGGCTTGTTTTTTTTTGAAAACTGGCCCGTCCCTTTCTCTAGCCACTTAGTCGCTTTCCCGTGCGCTCTGCTGTTTTCGCTGCATCCTTGCCGGGCAGCCAGGATCGAAGGGAGCTGACAGTACATTGCGCACAGTACTAAAGTCTTAGCAGCTGGATTGGTTCGAGCTAGTTGCAGGGCCGGGACACCCGATCTGTCGTGTCTCCTCCCCGTTTTTTGTGTGGGATGCCTCGGGCTTTTGCTCTTGCTAGCCGGACAGCCGGGTTGCGGTCTGTAGCTGAGACAAAGAGTGGGCCTCTGACATCATCGCACAGTACTCAGCCGGTTTGTTGACTTAGCAGGCCAGGCCAGCCGGCGAGCCCCGGGTAGGGGTTGCCGAAGCCGGAGAAACAATAACCGGAGAACAGGTGCATGCATATTTCTGGCAAGGGGCCCCCGAGATTCTCGTGGGGGTCCGTATTTTTATTCATAGGGGTTTCGGGATACATACACTGTCTGGCGACTAGGTGTAAAATGGGCGCAGCAGGGCCGCGTTCCAGGGACGCTCGGTCTCCTCGTCTGATTTGTCCATCTTGTTCTTGCGCGGCTACTCCACGTCGATGAGGTAGTAGGAGTCGTTGGGTAGTGCCCGGCTGATGATGAAGGGGCCCTCCCAGGGTGGCGATAGCTTGTGCATGCCCTTCGTGTCTTGCACCAGCCAGAGAACCAGGTCGCCCTCGTGGAATGTGACTGGGCGGATCCGGTTTGAATGGTAGCGACATAGTCGCTGCTGGTACATGGCTGATCTGGACAAGGCCAGCTCGCGGGCCTCCTCCAGGAGGTCCACTCCGTCCTCCCGCGCCTCCTGGTTGAATTTTTCGTTGTAGAGAAGCTTGCGAGGGGAGTCAAACTCGATGTCGGCGGTGAAGGAAATATGCCCTAGAGGCAATCATAGAGATGATTGTATTTCATGTGTATCCATGAGTTATTATAATGTTCCTTGAATATCCATATACCAGGCAACTTGTATTGATTGGCAATTATGTGAATTGTTTGTGAAACTCTTTACTTGTATGGTTATCTAATAATTGTCCCTAGTCGGAGTTCATGCGAGGACACACGTGAATATTAGACTAGCACATCGATTGGTTAATGACTATGTTTCACAAGTCATTGACATGGAGATGTCAAACCAATGATGTGGACACATGTTATGAACATGGGGTTGGACTGACCCAACATGAGACTAGCAATAATACTTGCAGCTCTCTCTACACATCGTGTACGTTTTGTCCTTAGACCTGAGATTGTCGCATGTACTTGAGATGTGGATCGACCTACTTTGGGGCTATCAAACACTACTCCGTAACTGGGTAGTTATAAAGGTAGCTTTCGGGTTTGTCCTGATACATGCTGCAAGGCATCGGTCAATCAAGATGGGATTTGCCCCTCTCTACTTGAGAGAGATATCTCTGGGCCCCTCGAGTGATCGGATCCAGAAATGCATGGCCGTGCTACATATGGTTAAGAGTTAACCTAGTAAAGGGATTCTGAATCACAGTATCGAGAAAGAGAGGTCAGCTTAGAGCTAGACCAAATATCGTGAGGCAAAGGGAAAGACATGTACTCAACCTTGTGATGGTTCGTCCGAATGATCTTTATATGCGTTTAGGAGTTGGCACGTCTTGCTAGAGGCCACTACCAACTATTGACGGAGTAAGTGTACTCGCGTCATGTCTATACGTGTATGAACCTATAGGGTCACACACTTTAGGGGCTGGAAGCCTAATGAGGATTGGATCCGAATTAGACCAGGCTTAGGCTGCTAATGGGCTGCTAATGTAGAAGCCCACCAGGGATGCCTATATAAGAGGGAGTAAGGCGAGCTGAAAAGGAGAGGGCATTCCACCCAGCCGCCACTCCTCTTCCGCCTGTGTTGCACGCGCAGACCTAGCAGTCTGGCGTGTGACGACTTCCACTCCGGACGTGTGGATACCTCGGAGGTGCTGCATCTGTAGCACTTGGACGAGCCGCGCAAAGGGGAGCTGCTCGTGGGACGAGGACGAGGAGGAGACGCAGAACATCTACACTGCCGCAACGTGCTTCATCGAGTTCCGCACCTGCGCGTCTAGCGGTAATCCCGTGATCTATGACAATAGTATTCCTGGTTGACGCGGTAGAAATTTTTGATTTTACGCTAGTGTAGCCTACCTGTTACCCTTCAGTGGTATCAGAGCCGATGCTATTCAGTCATAGGTTCGGGAAGTTTGCATATGGTGATATGTAGATTGATATGAATGATATGATCGTTTGTATGGCGGTGTTTCTGGATTGATCTATGATCTTAATTTCCGTGATCGTGATTCTAAGGTACCGCGAGGGGCGCTGCCCCTTCGAACCCCGCAGGGGGAGACCCCCTAGACCCCCCTTAGTCGTATCCCCCTTTTTTGTATCTCGTTAAGGTTCATAGGTGGTACGATTTCACATGATCCGGTAGAATGCGATTCTATGCACAACTTGTTTTTGCAGGATTTATGTGATCAGTATGGCCCAAAAATGTATGTGATGCATGTATGTATTTTTTCATGACCTGCGTGTCGTGAGTTGGGCAACACGGCTGGAGCCATATGTGTTGTCAATTATTGTAATGGCCTGCGTGCCAACTTGTGATGATCCCAATACCATGTAATTTTGATTACTAGATGTTAGGAGTAATAGCTTGTATTAGTTCTTGGAGAACTCATCACTTGGAGGATGGCTCGCATAGAGCATGAAGATGGAGATCATCATGGTGGACAGGTTCTATGGCGATGGAGATCACCATGAGAAAATGGGCCATACTGTATCACATCTATGTGAATGCTATTCTTATACGTTTTACTACTATGCATGCTTAGATGATAGAAGTAGAACGATCCCTCACAAAGTTTAAGTTAAACCATGCCCTCCCAACCAAACCTTGCACCATCCTATGCCCTGTACAATCGTTGGTGGGTCTATGAAATTAGGGTGCCACGGTTTTCCTTGGCTGGATGGGTTTGTATCGGATACCTACACGCATAAGGGTTGGTGAGCTTAACAAGGTCATCTTAACAGTTAAGGACCTTGGGGCATAAAGGTTGGGCGCCTAGGTTTGACATAGAGATGTCACCCAACAACAAGAGTCATATGTGATATGATTAGCAAAGGTTGCTTACCGATTTACCTTGTCTTCTAGCAGTGATGCTAAAGCTCACTAGTCGACTTGTTAATTGTGGATCTTGAATCACTTAGTATCAATAGAGGGATGTTGATTTAAGTGGGAGTATATGCTATTAAATTGTTTAATATGTTTTACTCTTTCATGGTTACATGGCTTAGTATTTTGCATATTTTTTGTTGTAGATCAATGGCACCGAACAATTCATCACCTTTTGCTTTGCGTTCGATTCTTGAAAAGGATAAACTAAATGGAACAAACTATTCGGACTGGGTCCGTAACCTGAGAATTGTTCTCAGGGCTGAGAAAAAGGAAACTGTTCTGGATACCCCAATCCCGGATGAACCTGCTGATAATGCAACTGCTACCCTTAAGAATGCCTACAAGAAAGCATGTGATGAATCTCTCGAGGTCAGTTGTCTTATGCTTGCATGCATGGAACCTGATCTTCAAAAACAGTTTGAGGATCAGGAAGCGTACGATATGATCGTTGCGCTTAAGGACATGTTCCAGACTCAGGCTAGGACTGAGAGGTACAATGTCGCTAAGTCCTTTGTGGAATGCAAGCTGGCAGAGGGAGCAGCTGTAGGCCCCCATGTGATCAAAATGGTTGGTTACAGTCAGACTTTGGAAAAGCTTGGTTTTCCATTAGGCCAAGAGTTGGCCACTGACTTCATTTTGGCATCTCTTCCATCTAGCTATGGGCATTTCATTTCGAACTACCATATGCATGGGGTGGAGAGGGGCCTTAATGAATTATGTGGGATGCTAAAAACAGCAGAATGTGACATTAAGAAGTGTGCAGGGCATAGCCATGTGATGGCTGTGCAGAACAAGCCTAGCTTCAAGAAAAAGGGCACTTCTTGGCAGAAGAAGAAGGGCAAGGCTAAGGATACGATCCCTAAGCCAAACCCTGCACCCAAGCAAAAGGCTGGTCCTGCAGGAGACACTGAGTGTTTCTTTTGTCACGAATATGGCCACTGGAAGAGAAACTGCAGCAAGTACCAGGCTTCTTTGAAGAAAAATGGAAGTAAGAGTACTTCCCACTCAGGTACACTTGTTGTAAATGTTGTGGACATTTTTCTCGCAGATTCTTATGTTAACTCTTGGGTATTTGATACCGGATCGGTTGCTCATATTTGCAATTCGATGCAGGGGCTAATAAGGACTAGAGAAGTGCAAAAAGGCGAAGTGGATTTTCGCGTCGGAAATAAAGCAAGGGTTGCTGCATTGTTCGTCGGCGTCATGCAACTTCACCTTCTGTCAGGATTTATCATGGAGTTGAATAATTGTTATTACATTCCTAGTATGGGTCGAAACATTTTATCACCTTCATGTTTGATGAGGGATGGTTATTCATTCGCGAGTACAAACAATGGTTGTGTAATCTCTAAGAATGCTATGTTTGTGGCTGATGCTCCCATTTTGAATGGGTTATTTATTTTAAATCTTGATAATGCATGTGTTTACAATGTTAGTGCTAAAAGGCTTCGGCCAAATGATTTGAGTCCTACCTATCTATGGCATTGTCGTTTGGGGCATATAAGTGAAAAGCGCATGAAGAAGCTCCATGGTGATGGTCTTCTAACTTCGTTTGATTTTGAATCATACGAGACATGTCAAGCTTGTTTACTTGGAAAGATGACCAAGACGCCTTTTACGGGGTTTCCCGAGAGAGCGACAGACTTGTTGGAACTCATACATACTGATGTATGTGGACCAATGAGCACGACAGCCAGAGGAGGATATCACTACTTCATTACTTTCACTGATGATTTCAGTAGATATGGCTATGTCTACTTGATGAAGCATAAGTCTGAAACTTTTGAAAAGTTCAAAGAGTTTCAAAATGAGGTAGAGAATCAACGTGGCAAGAAAATAAAGGCCTTGCGATCTGATCGCGGAGGCGAATATTTGAGTCACGAGTTTAGCAATCATCTTAAGAGTTGCGGAATTGTTCCACAGCTCACGCCGCCCGGAACGCCTCAAAGAAACGGGGTCTCTGAACGGCGTAATCGAACTTTGTTGGACATGGTTCGATCGATGATGAGCCAGTCGGATTTACCATTATCATTTTGGGGTTACGCGCTAGAAACAGCAGCTTTCACACTAAATAGGGTACCATCTAAATCCGTAGTTAAGACACCATATGAGATGTGGACTGGAAAGAATCCCAGTTTGTCTTTTCTAAAGATTTGGGGTTGTGATGCATTTGTCAAGCGACTTCAGTCGGATAAGCTAACACCCAAATCGGATAAGTGCATTTTTGTGGGATACCCAAGGGAAACCTTAGGGTATTACTTCTACAACCGAGAAGAGGGCAAAGTGTTTGTCGCTCGTAGCGGTGTTTTCCTAGAGAAAGAGTTTCTCACAAAGGGAACGAGTGGAAGGTCGGTGCGACTTGAAGAAGTTCAAGATGAGCCAGTCGGGGATGCTTCTACGAGTGATGCTATTGTAGCAGAACAAGTTGAGGAACCCGTGGCAATAGAAGCACCACAACCACGAAGGTCGGCGAGGCTCCGCGAAGCGCGAGAGTTATTATTGTTAGACAATGATGAGCCTACGACCTATGCAGAAGCGATGGTGGACCCAGACTCTGAGAAATGGCTGATTGCCATGAGATCCGAGATAGAGTCCATGGGAGACAATCAAGTTTGGAACTTGGTTGACCTGCCTGATGGTTTTAAAGCCATCGAGTGCAAGTGGATCTATAAGAAGAAGATTGATATGGATGGAAATGTTCACATCCATAAAGCTCGACTTGTTGCAAAAGGTTTTCGACAAGTTCAAGGAGTTGACTACGACGAGACTTTCTCGCCCGTAGCGATGCTTAAATCTATACGGATCATTCTAGCCATTGCTGCACATTTCGATTATGAGATATGGCAGATGGACGTCAAGACGGCTTTCTTAAATGGAATCCTTTCTGAGGACGTGTATATGATGCAGCCCGAAGGTTTTGTCGATCCAAACAATGCTGGAAAGGTATGCAAACTTCAAAAGTCTATTTATGGGCTGAAGCAAGCATCTCGGAGTTGGAACATTCGATTTGATGAAGTTGTAAAGGAGTTTGGCTTCACCAAAAACGAACAAGAACCTTGTGTGTATAAGAAAGAAAATGGGAAATCACTTGTGTTTCTAATCTTATATGTGGATGACATATTATTGATTGGAAATGACATTCCTATGCTCGAGTCTGTTAAGACCTCATTGAAAAATAGTTTTTCTATGAAGGACTTGGGAGAAGCGGCATATATTCTGGGTATCAAGATCTATAGAGATAGATCAAGGAGGCTAATTGGATTAAGCCAGAGTACGTACATTGACAAAGTGTTGAAACGGTTCAGCATGGAAGAGGCTAAGAAGGGGTTCTTGCCCATGTCTCACGGCATTAAACTCAGCAAGACTCAGTGTCCTTCGACCACTGATGAGCGAGAACGCATGAGTAGGGTTCCATATGCTTCGGCTATTGGATCCATCATGTATGCAATGACATGTACTCGCCCAGATGTTTCCTATGCTCTAAGTGTTACGAGCAGATACCAGGCTGATCCAGGTGAGATTCACTGGACAGCGGTAAAGAATATCCTTAAGTACTTGAGAAGGACTAAGGATATGTTCCTAGTTTATGGAGGTGAGGTTGAACTCAGTGTAAAGGGTTACACAGATGCGAGTTACCTTAATGACTCAGACGACTCGAAATCGCAATCAGGTTATGTGTTTGTCATGAATGGTGGTGCTGTGAGCTGGAAAAGTTCCAAGCAAGATACAGTGGCCTCCTCTTCAACAGAAGCTGAATATATTGCTGCCTCGGAGGCTGCAAAGGAAGCTGTTTGGATTAGGAATTTCCTGATCGCTCTTGGTGTGGTTCAGGGCTCGTCCAATCCCTTGGACGTTTATTGTGACAACAATGGTGCTATTGCACAAGCCAAAGAACCTAGACAACACCAGAAGAACAAACATATTCGCATGCGCTACCATCTGATTCGTGAGTTCATTGATGAAGGTAGTGTCATGTTATGCAAAATACATACGGACTCAAATGTTGCTGATCCCTTGACTAAGCCACTCCCGCAGCCTGCGCATGAAGCGCACACAAGAGCAATAGGTATTAGATACTCTCTAGATTGACTCTAGTGCAAGTGGGAGACTGAAGGAAATATGCCCTAGAGGCAATCATAGAGATGATTGTATTTCATGTGTATCCATGAGTTATTATAATGTTCCTTGAATATCCATATACCAGGCAACTTGTATTGATTGGCAATTATGTGAATTGTTTGTGAAACTCTTTACTTGTATGGTTATCTAATAATTGTCCCTAGTCGGAGTTCATGCGAGGACACACGTGAATATTAGACTAGCACATCGATTGGTTAATGACTATGTTTCACAAGTCATTGACATGGAGATGTCAAACCAATGATGTGGACACATGTTATGAACATGGGGTTGGACTGACCCAACATGAGACTAGCAATAATACTTGCAGCTCTCTCTACACATCGTGTACGTTTTGTCCTTAGACCTGAGATTGTCGCATGTACTTGAGATGTGGATCGACCTACTTTGGGGCTATCAAACACTACTCCGTAACTGGGTAGTTATAAAGGTAGCTTTCGGGTTTGTCCTGATACATGCTGCAAGGCATCGGTCAATCAAGATGGGATTTGCCCCTCTCTACTTGAGAGAGATATCTCTGGGCCCCTCGAGTGATCGGATCCAGAAATGCATGGCCGTGCTACATATGGTTAAGAGTTAACCTAGTAAAGGGATTCTGAATCACAGTATCGAGAAAGAGAGGTCAGCTTAGAGCTAGACCAAATATCGTGAGGCAAAGGGAAAGACATGTACTCAACCTTGTGATGGTTCGTCCGAATGATCTTTATATGCGTTTAGGAGTTGGCACGTCTTGCTAGAGGCCGCTACCAACTATTGACGGAGCAAGTGTACTCGCGTCATGTCTATACGTGTATGAACCTATAGGGTCACACACTTTAGGGGCTGGAAGCCTAATGAGGATTGGATCCGAATTAGACCAGGCTTAGGCTGCTAATGGGCTGCTAATGTAGAAGCCCACCAGGGATGCCTATATAAGAGGGAGTAAGGCGAGCTGAAAAGGAGAGGGCATTCCACCCAGCCGCCACTCCTCTTCCGCCTGTGTTGCACGCGCAGACCTAGCAGTCTGGCGTGTGACGACTTCCACTCCGGACGTGTGGATACCTCGGAGGTGCTGCATCTGTAGCACTTGGACGAGCCGCGCAAAGGGGAGCTGCTCGTGGGACGAGGACGAGGAGGAGACGTAGAACATCTACACTGCCGCAACGTGCTTCATCGAGTTCCGCACCTGCGCGTCTAGCGGTAATCCCGTGATCTATGACAATAGTATTCCTAGTTGACGCGGTAGAAATTTTTTGATTTTACGCTAGTGTAGCCTACCCGTTACCCTTCAGTGGTATCAGAGCCGATGCTATTCAGTCATAGGTTCGGGAAGTTTGCATATGGTGATATGTAGATTGATATGAATGATATGATCGTTTGTATGGCGGTGTTTTCTGGATTGATCTATGATCTTAATTTCCGTGATCGTGATTCTAAGGTACCGCGAGGGGCGCTGCCCCTTCGAACCCCGCAGGGGGAGACCCCCTAGACCCCCCTTAGTCGTATCCCCCTTTTTTGTATCTCGTTAAGGTTCATAGGTGGTACGATTTCACATGATCCGGTAGAATGCGATTCTATGCACAACTTGTTTTTGCAGGATTTATGTGATCAGTATGGCCCAAAAATGTATGTGATGCATGTATGTATTTTTTCATGACCTGCGTGTCGTGAGTTGGGCAACACGGCTGGAGCCATATGTGTTGTCAATTATTGTAATGGCCTGCGTGCCAACTTGTGATGATCCCAATACCATGTAATTTTGATTACTAGATGTTAGGAGTAATAGCTTGTATTAGTTCTTGGAGAACTCATCACTTGGAGGATGGCTCGCATAGAGCATGAAGATGGAGATCATCATGGTGGACAGGTTCTATGGCGATGGAGATCACCATGAGAAAATGGGCCATACTGTATCACATCTATGTGAATGCTATTCTTATACGTTTTACTACTATGCATGCTTAGATGATAGAAGTAGAACGATCCCTCACAAAGTTTAAGTTAAACCATGCCCTCCCAACCAAACCTTGCACCATCCTATGCCCTGTACAATCGTTGGTGGGTCTATGAAATTAGGGTGCCACGGTTTTCCTTGGCTGGATGGGTTTGTATCGGATACCTACACGCATAAGGGTTGGTGAGCTTAACAAGGTCATCTTAACAGTTAAGGACCTTGGGGCATAAAGGTTGGGCGCCTAGGTTTGACATAGAGATGTCACCCAACAACAAGAGTCATATGTGATATGATTAGCAAAGGTTGCTTACCGATTTACCTTGTCTTCTAGCAGTGATGCTAAAGCTCACTAGTCGACTTGTTAATTGTGGATCTTGAATCACTTAGTATCAATAGAGGGATGTTGATTTAAGTGGGAGTATATGCTATTAAATTGTTTAATATGTTTTACTCTTTCATGGTTACATGGCTTAGTATTTTGCATATTTTTTGTTGTAGATCAATGGCACCGAACAATTCATCACCTTTTGCTTTGCGTTCGATTCTTGAAAAGGATAAACTAAATGGAACAAACTATTCGGACTGGGTCCGTAACCTGAGAATTGTTCTCAGGGCTGAGAAAAAGGAAACTGTTCTGGATACCCCAATCCCGGATGAACCTGCTGATAATGCAACTGCTACCCTTAAGAATGCCTACAAGAAAGCATGTGATGAATCTCTCGAGGTCAGTTGTCTTATGCTTGCATGCATGGAACCTGATCTTCAAAAACAGTTTGAGGATCAGGAAGCGTACGATATGATCGTTGCGCTTAAGGACATGTTCCAGACTCAGGCTAGGACTGAGAGGTACAATGTCGCTAAGTCCTTTGTGGAATGCAAGCTGGCAGAGGGAGCAGCTGTAGGCCCCCATGTGATCAAAATGGTTGGTTACAGTCAGACTTTGGAAAAGCTTGGTTTTCCATTAGGCCAAGAGTTGGCCACTGACTTCATTTTGGCATCTCTTCCATCTAGCTATGGGCATTTCATTTCGAACTACCATATGCATGGGGTGGAGAGGGGCCTTAATGAATTATGTGGGATGCTAAAAACAGCAGAATGTGACATTAAGAAGTGTGCAGGGCATAGCCATGTGATGGCTGTGCAGAACAAGCCTAGCTTCAAGAAAAAGGGCACTTCTTGGCAGAAGAAGAAGGGCAAGGCTAAGGATACGATCCCTAAGCCAAACCCTGCACCCAAGCAAAAGGCTGGTCCTGCAGGAGACACTGAGTGTTTCTTTTGTCACGAATATGGCCACTGGAAGAGAAACTGCAGCAAGTACCAGGCTTCTTTGAAGAAAAATGGAAGTAAGAGTACTTCCCACTCAGGTACACTTGTTGTAAATGTTGTGGACATTTTTCTCGCAGATTCTTATGTTAACTCTTGGGTATTTGATACCGGATCGGTTGCTCATATTTGCAATTCGATGCAGGGGCTAATAAGGACTAGAGAAGTGCAAAAAGGCGAAGTGGATTTTCGCGTCGGAAATAAAGCAAGGGTTGCTGCATTGTTCGTCGGCGTCATGCAACTTCACCTTCTGTCAGGATTTATCATGGAGTTGAATAATTGTTATTACATTCCTAGTATGGGTCGAAACATTTTATCACCTTCATGTTTGATGAGGGATGGTTATTCATTCGCGAGTACAAACAATGGTTGTGTAATCTCTAAGAATGCTATGTTTGTGGCTGATGCTCCCATTTTGAATGGGTTATTTATTTTAAATCTTGATAATGCATGTGTTTACAATGTTAGTGCTAAAAGGCTTCGGCCAAATGATTTGAGTCCTACCTATCTATGGCATTGTCGTTTGGGGCATATAAGTGAAAAGCGCATGAAGAAGCTCCATGGTGATGGTCTTCTAACTTCGTTTGATTTTGAATCATACGAGACATGTCAAGCTTGTTTACTTGGAAAGATGACCAAGACGCCTTTTACGGGGTTTCCCGAGAGAGCGACAGACTTGTTGGAACTCATACATACTGATGTATGTGGACCAATGAGCACGACAGCCAGAGGAGGATATCACTACTTCATTACTTTCACTGATGATTTCAGTAGATATGGCTATGTCTACTTGATGAAGCATAAGTCTGAAACTTTTGAAAAGTTCAAAGAGTTTCAAAATGAGGTAGAGAATCAACGTGGCAAGAAAATAAAGGCCTTGCGATCTGATCGCGGAGGCGAATATTTGAGTCACGAGTTTAGCAATCATCTTAAGAGTTGCGGAATTGTTCCACAGCTCACGCCGCCCGGAACGCCTCAAAGAAACGGGGTCTCTGAACGGCGTAATCGAACTTTGTTGGACATGGTTCGATCGATGATGAGCCAGTCGGATTTACCATTATCATTTTGGGGTTACGCGCTAGAAACAGCAGCTTTCACACTAAATAGGGTACCATCTAAATCCGTAGTTAAGACACCATATGAGATGTGGACTGGAAAGAATCCCAGTTTGTCTTTTCTAAAGATTTGGGGTTGTGATGCATTTGTCAAGCGACTTCAGTCGGATAAGCTAACACCCAAATCGGATAAGTGCATTTTTGTGGGATACCCAAGGGAAACCTTAGGGTATTACTTCTACAACCGAGAAGAGGGCAAAGTGTTTGTCGCTCGTAGCGGTGTTTTCCTAGAGAAAGAGTTTCTCACAAAGGGAACGAGTGGAAGGTCGGTGCGACTTGAAGAAGTTCAAGATGAGCCAGTCGGGGATGCTTCTACGAGTGATGCTATTGTAGCAGAACAAGTTGAGGAACCCGTGGCAATAGAAGCACCACAACCACGAAGGTCGGCGAGGCTCCGCGAAGCGCGAGAGTTATTATTGTTAGACAATGATGAGCCTACGACCTATGCAGAAGCGATGGTGGACCCAGACTCTGAGAAATGGCTGATTGCCATGAGATCCGAGATAGAGTCCATGGGAGACAATCAAGTTTGGAACTTGGTTGACCTGCCTGATGGTTTTAAAGCCATCGAGTGCAAGTGGATCTATAAGAAGAAGATTGATATGGATGGAAATGTTCACATCCATAAGCTCGACTTGTTGCAAAAGGTTTTCGACAAGTTCAAGGAGTTGACTACGACGAGACTTTTCTCGCCCGTAGCGATGCTTAAATCTATACGGATCATTCTAGCCATTGCTGCACATTTCGATTATGAGATATGGCAGATGGACGTCAAGACGGCTTTCTTAAATGGAATCCTTTCTGAGGACGTGTATATGATGCAGCCCGAAGGTTTTGTCGATCCAAACAATGCTGGAAAGGTATGCAAACTTCAAAAGTCTATTTATGGGCTGAAGCAAGCATCTCGGAGTTGGAACATTCGATTTGATGAAGTTGTAAAGGAGTTTGGGCTTCACCAAAAACGAACAAGAACCTTGTGTGTATAAGAAAAGAAATGGGAAATCACTTGTGTTTCTAATCTATATGTGGATGACATATTATTGATTGGAAATGACATTCCTATGCTCGAGTCTGTTAAGACCTCATTGAAAAATAGTTTTTCTATGAAGGACTTGGGAGAAGCGGCATATATTCTGGGTATCAAGATCTATAGAGATAGATCAAGGAGGCTAATTGGATTAAGCCAGAGTACGTACATTGACAAAGTGTTGAAACGGTTCAGCATGGAAGAGGCTAAGAAGGGGTTCTTGCCCATGTCTCACGGCATTAAAACTCAGCAAGACTCAGTGTCCTTCGACCACTGATGAGCGAGAACGCATGAGTAGGGTTCCATATGCTTGGCTATTGGATCCATCATGTATGCAATGACATGTACTCGCCCAGATGTTTCCTATGG